>JAJQQW010000039.1:0-29496 GCA_025583905.1 Ia io | reverse complement strand
TTTTAAACCACTATAATTCACCGAAAAGTAGCATTAAACTGTAAAATATACTTGGGCGACAAGAGTATATTTCTTCTCCACTTAAGAGGGCAGTGTAGAAAGGTGCTTCTACGATGTAGGTAAGTCCGGTAACTGCCACAGGAAGCCAATTGTAAGACATTGTAAGCAAGACTAGGAATAAAGGCGAAATAGCAGTGAATTGAAGAGAATAGCTAGAGAGTCAAGGGAAAGTACATCACAATGTTAGGATATAGTAAAGAACGTGTTTCATACAGTGCGGGCCATCCTAGACTAGAGCAAATAGCATATATAAGCAGCTTTAGGACCACTAGAATTCACTACAAAGTAGCAATCAACTGTAAAACAGGTGAGAGACAAGTGTATATAGGTTCCCAAGTTCAGAGAAGAAAGTATAAAAAGTTTTTGTACATGTGGTAAAGTCTCATAAGTAGAGCAGAAGGCCAATTATAGGTCACTGCAAGAAAGAAGTAGTAATGCAGAGCAAATAATAGTGAATAGAACAGAATTGTGAGAATACAAGTGGAAAAGACAACAAAATATGTCTATAATATACAACTGGTCTTTGTACACTTCAGAAAACCCTTTAAATAGAGCAAAGTGCACATTGAACCAGTCTTTGACACCTCTGGAATTCACTGAAATGTAGCATTAAACGGTAAAACAGTTGACAGACAAGTGTATGTAGCTTCTCCAGTTAACAGAAGCATGCACAAAGCTGTTTGTACATGTGGGGAAGTCCATAAGTACAGTAAAGGGCCAATTATAGGACACTGCAAGAAACCAGTAGCAAATCAGAGCCCATAATAATGAATATAACAGAATTGTGAGAGAAAACGTGGGAAAGACATCAAAATGTAAGTCTACAGTATAGAAAGTATGTTAGACACTGCAGAAATCCTTGAAATACAGCAAGTGCACATTAAACCGGTCTTTTAAAACCACTATAATTCACCGAAAAGTAGCATTAAACTGTAAAATATACTTGGGCGACAAGAGTATATTTCTTCTCCACTTCGGAGGGCAGTGTAGAAAGGTGCTTCTACGATGTAGGTAAGTCCGGTAACTGCAACAGGAAGCCAATTGTAAGACATTGTAAGCAAGACTAGGAATAAAGGCGAAATAGCAGTGAATTGAAGAGAATAGCTAGAGAGTCAAGGGAAAGTATATCACAATGTTAGGATATAGTAAAGAAATTGTTTCATACAGTGTGGGCAATCCTAGAGTAGAGCAAATAGCACATTTAATCAGCTTTCGTACCACTAGAATTCACTACAAAGTAGCAATCAACTGTAAAACAGGTGAGAGACAAGTGTATATATAGCTTCCCAAGTTCAGAGAAAAGCGTATAAAGTGTTTTGTACATGTGGTAAAGTCTCATAAGTAGAGCAGAAGGCCAATTATAGGTCACTGCAAGAAAGAAGTAGTAATGCAGAGCAAATAATAGTGAATAGAACAATTGTGAGAATACAAGTGGAAAAGACAACAAAATATGTCTACAGTATACAAAGGTCTTTGTACACTGCAGAAAACCCTTTAAATAGAGCAAAGTGCACATTGAACCAGTCTTTGACACCACTGGAATTCACTGAAATGTAGCATTAAACGGTAAAACAGTTGACAGACAAGTGTATGTAGCTTCTCCAGTTAACAGAAGCATGCACAAAGCTGTTGTACATGTGGGGAAGTCCATAAGTACAGTAAAGGGCCAATTATAGGACACTGCAAGAAACCAGTAGCAAATCAGAGCCCAACAATTGTGAATATAACAGAATTGTGAGAGAAAACGTGGGAAAGACATCAAAATGTAAGTCTACAGTATAGAAAGTATGTTAGACACTGCAGAAATCCTTGAAATACAGCAAGTGCACATTAAACCGTCTTTTAAAACCACTATAATTCACCGAAAAGTAGCATTAAACTGTAAAATATACTTGGGAGACAAGAGTATATTTCTTTTCCACTTCAGAGGGCAGTGTAGAAAGGTGCTTCTACGATGTAGGTAAGTCCGGTAACTGCAACAGGAAGCCAATTGTAAGACATTGTAAGCAAGACTAGGAATAAAGGCGAAATAGCAGTGAATTGAAGAGAATAGCTAGAGAGTCAAGGGAAAGTACATCACAATGTTAGGATATAGTAAAGAAAGTGTTTCATACAGTGTGGGCAATCCTAGAGTAGAGCAAATAGCACATTTAATCAGCTTTCGTACCACTAGAATTCACTACAAAGTAGCAATCAACTGTAAAACAGGTGAGAGACAAGTGTATATAGCTTCCCAAGTTCAGAGAAGAGCGTATAAAGTGTTTTGTACATGTGGTAAAGTCTCATAAGTAGAGCAGAAGGCCAATTATAGGTCACTGCAAGAAAGAAGTAGTAATGCAGAGCAAATAATAGTGAATAGAACAATTGTGAGAATACAAGTGGAAAAGACAACAAAATATGTCTACAATATACAAAGGTCTTTGTACACTGCAGAAAACCCTTTAAATAGAGCAAAGTGCACATTGAACCAGTCTTTGACACCACTGGAATTCACTGAAATGTAGCATTAAACGGTAAAACAGTTGACAGACAAGTGTATGTAGCTTCTCCAGTTAACAGAAGCATGCACAAAGCTGTTTGTACATGTGGGGAAGTCCATAAGTACAGTAAAGGGCCAATTATAGGACACTGCAAGAAACCAGTAGCAAATCAGAGCCATAATAATGAATATAACAGAATTGTGAGAGAAAACGTGGGAAAGACATCAAAATGTAAGTCTACAGTATAGAAAGTATGTTAGACACTGCAGAAATCCTTGAAATACAGCAAGTGCACATTTTAAACCGTCTTTTTAAAACCACTATAATTCACCGAAAAGTAGCATTAAACTGTAAAATATACTTGGGCGACAAGAGTATATTTCTTCTCCACTTAAGAGGGCAGTGTAGAAAGGTGCTTCTACGATGTAGGTAAGTCCGGTAACTGCAACAGGAAGCCAATTGTAAGACATTGTAAGCAAGACTAGGAATAAAGGCGAAATAGCAGTGAATTGAAGAGAATAGCTAGAGAGTCAAGGGAAAGTACATCACAATGTTAGGATATAGTAAAGAAAATGTTTCATACAGTGTGGGCAATCCTAGACTAGAGCAAATAGCATATATAAGCAGCTTTAGTACCACTAGAATTCACTACAAAGTAGCAATCAACTGTAAAACAGGTGAGAGACAAGTGTATATAGCTTCCCAAGTTCAGAGAAGAAAGTATAAAGTGTTTTGTACATGTGGTAAAGTCTCATAAGTAGAGCAGAAGGCCAATTATAGGTCACTGCAAGAAAGAAGTAGTAATGCAGAGCAAATAATAGTGAATAGAACAAATTGTGAGAATACAAGTGGAAAAGACAACAAAATATGTCTACAATATACAAAGGTCTTTGTACACTGCAGAAAAAACCCTTTAAATAGAGCAAAGTGCACATTGAACCAGTCTTTGACACCTCTGGAATTCACTGAAATTTAGCATTAAACGGTAAAACAGTTGACAGACAAGTGTATGTAGCTTCTCCAGTTAACAGAAGCATGCACAAAGCTGTTTGTACATGTGGGGAAGTCCATAAGTACAGTAAAGGGCCAATTATAGGACACTGCAAGAAACCAGTAGCAGATCACAGCCCATAATAATGAATATAACAGAATTGTGAGAGAAAACACGTGGGAAAGACATCAAAATGTAAGACTACAGTATAGAAAGTATGTTAGACACTGCAGAAATCCTTGAAATACAGCAAGTGCACATTAAACAAGTCTTTTAAAAACCACTATAATTCACCGAAAAGTAGCATTAAACTGTAAAATATACTTGGGCGACAAGAGTATATTTCTTCTCCACTTAAGAGGGCAGTGTAGAAAGGTGCTTCTACGATGTAGGTAAGTCCGGTAACTGCCACAGGAAGCCAATTGTAAGACATTGTAAGCAAGACTAGGAATAAAGGCGAAATAGCAGTGAATTGAAGAGAATAGCTAGAGAGTCAAGGGAAAGTACATCACAATGTTAGGATATAGTAAAGAACGTGTTTCATACAGTGCGGGCCATCCTAGACTAGAGCAAATAGCATATATAAGCAGCTTTAGGACCACTAGAATTCACTACAAAGTAGCAATCAACTGTAAAACAGGTGAGAGACAAGTGTATATAGGTTCCCAAGTTCAGAGAAGAAAGTATAAAGTGTTTTGTACATGTGGTAAAGTCTCATAAGTAGAGCAGAAGGCCAATTATAGGTCACTGCAAGAAAGAAGTAGTAATGCAGAGCAAATAATAGTGAATAGAACAGAATTGTGAGAATACAAGTGGAAAAGACAACAAAATATGTCTATAATATACAACGGTCTTTGTACACTTCAGAAAACCCTTTAAATAGAGCAAAGTGCACATTGAACCAGTCTTTGACACCTCTGGAATTCACTGAAATGTAGCATTAAACGGTAAAACAGTTGACAGACAAGTGTATGTAGCTTCTCCAGTTAACAGAAGCATGCACAAAGCTGTTTGTACATGTGGGGAAGTCCATAAGTACAGTAAAGGGCCAATTATAGGACACTGCAAGAAACCAGTAGCAAATCAGAGCCCATAATAATGAATATAACAGAATTGTGAGAGAAAACACGTGGGAAAGACATCAAAATGTAAGACTACAGTATAGAAAGTATGTTAGACACTGCAGAAATCCTTGAAATACAGCAAGTGCACATTAAACCGTTCTTTTAAACCACTATAATTCACCGAAAAGTAGCATTAAACTGTAAAATATACTTGGGCGACAAGAGTATATTTCTTCTCCACTTCAGAGGGCAGTGTAGAAAGGTGCTTCTACGATGTAGGTAAGTCCGGTAACTGCAACAGGAAGCCAATTTTAAAGACATTGTAAGCAAGACTAGGAATAAAGGCGAAATAGCAGTGAATTGAAGAGAATAGCTAGAGAGTCAAGGGAAAGTATATCACAATGTTAGGATATAGTAAAGAAATTGTTTCATACAGTGTGGGCAATCCTAGAGTAGAGCAAATAGCACATTTAATCAGCTTTCGTACCACTAGAATTCACTACAAAGTAGCAATCAACTGTAAAACAGGTGAGAGACAAGTGTATATAGCTTCCCAAGTTCAGAGAAGAGCGTATAAAGTGTTTTGTACATGTGGTAAAGTCTCATAAGTAGAGCAGAAGGCCAATTATAGGTCACTGCAAGAAAGAAGTAGTAATGCAGAGCAAATAATAGTGAATAGAACAATTGTGAGAATACAAGTGGAAAAGACAACAAAATATGTCTACAATATACAAAGGTCTTTGTACACTGCAGAAAAACCCTTTAAATAGAGCAAAGTGCACATTGAACCAGTCTTTGACACCACTGGAATTCACTGAAATGTAGCATTAAACGGTAAAACAGTTGACAGACAAGTGTATGTAGCTTCTCCAGTTAACAGAAGCATGCCAAAAGTGTTTGTACATGTGGGGAAGTCCATAAGTACAGTAAAGGGCCAATTATAGGACACTGCAAGAAACCAGTAGCAAATCAGAGCCAACAATTGTGAATATAACAGAATTGTGAGAGAAAACGTGGGAAAGACATCAAAATGTAAGTCTACAGTATAGAAAGTATGTTAGACACTGCAGAAATCCTTGAAATACAGCAAGTGCACATTAAACCGTCTTTTAAAACCACTATAATTCACCGAAAAGTAGCATTAAACTGTAAAATATACTTGGGCGACAAGAGTATATTTCTTTCCACTTCAGAGGGCAGTGTAGAAAGGTGCTTCTACGATGTAGGTAAGTCCGGTAACTGCCACAGGAAGCCAATTGTAAGACATTGTAAGCAAGACTAGGAATAAAGGCGAAATAGCAGTGAATTGAAGAGAATAGCTAGAGAGTCAAGGGAAAGTACATCACAATGTTAGGATATAGTAAAGAAAGTGTTTCATACAGTGCGGGCAATCCTAGACTAGAGCAAATAGCACATTAAAGCAGCTTTAGTACCACTAGAATTCACTACAAAGTAGCAATCAACTGTAAAACAGGTGAGAGACAAGTGTATATAGCTTCCCAAGTTCAGAGAAGAGCGTATAAAGTGTTTTGTACATGTGGTAAAGTCTCATAAGTAGAGCAGAAGGCCAATTATAGGTCACTGCAAGAAAGAAGTAGTAATGCAGAGCAAATAATAGTGAATAGAACAAATTGTGAGAATACAAGTGGAAAAGACAACAAAATATGTCTACAATATACAAAGGTCTTTGTACACTGCAGAAAACCCTTTAAATAGAGCAAAGTGCACATTGAACCAGTCTTTGAACACCTCTGGAATTCACTGAAATGTAGCATTAAACGGTAAAACAGTTGACAGACAAGTGTATGTAGCTTCTCCAGTTAACAGAAGCATGCACAAAGCTGTTTGTACATGTGGGGAAGTCCATAAGTACAGTAAAGGGCCAATTATAGGACACTGCAAGAAACCAGTAGCAAATCAGAGCCCATAATAATGAATATAACAGAATTGTGAGAGAAAACACGTGGGAAAGACATCAAAATGTAAGACTACAGTATAGAAAGTATGTTAGACACTGCAGAAATCCTTGAAATACAGCAAGTGCACATTAAACAAGTCTTTTAAAACCACTATAATTCACCGAAAAGTAGCATTAAACTGTAAAATATACTTGGGCGACAAGAGTATATTTCTTCTCCACTTCGGAGGGCAGTGTAGAAAGGTGCTTCTACGATGTAGGTAAGTCCGGTAACTGCAACAGGAAGCCAATTGTAAGACATTGTAAGCAAGACTAGGAATAAAGGCGAAAATAGCAGTGAATTGAAGAGAATAGCTAGAGAGTCAAGGGAAAGTACATCACAATGTTAGGATATAGTAAAGAAAATGTTTCATACAGTGCGGGCCATCCTAGACTAGAGCAAATAGCACATATAAGCAGCTTTCGGACCACTAGAATTCACTACAAAGTAGCAATCAACTGTAAAACAGGTGAGAGACAAGTGTATATAGCTTCCCAAGTTCAGAGAAGAAAGTATAAAGTGTTTTTTGTACATGTGGTAAAGTCTCATAAGTAGAGCAGAAGGCCAATTATAGGTCACTGCAAGAAAGAAGTAGTAATGCAGAGCAAATAATAGTGAATAGAACAGAATTGTGAGAATACAAGTGGAAAAGACAACAAAATATGTCTACAATATACAAAGGTCTTTGTACACTTCAGAAAACCCTTTAAATAGAGCAAAGTGCACATTGAACCAGTCTTTGACACCTCTGGAATTCACTGAAATGTAGCATTAAACGGTAAAACAGTTGACAGACAAGTGTATGTAGCTTCTCCAGTTAACAGAAGCATGCACAAAGCTGTTTGTACATGTGGGGAAGTCCATAAGTACAGTAAAGGGCCAATTATAGGACACTGCAAGAAACCAGTAGCAGATCACAGCCCATAATAATGAATATAACAGAATTGTGAGAGAAAACGTGGGAAAGACATCAAAATGTAAGACTACAGTATAGAAAGTATGTTAGACACTGCAGAAATCCTTGAAATACAGCAAGTGCACATTAAACAAGTCTTTTAAACCACTATAATTCACCGAAAAGTAGCATTAAACTGTAAAATATACTTGGGCGACAAGAGTATATTTCTTCTCCACTTAAGAGGGCAGTGTAGAAAGGTGCTTCTACGATGTAGGTAAGTCCGGTAACTGCCACAGGAAGCCAATTGTAAGACATTGTAAGCAAGACTAGGAATAAAGGCGAAATAGCAGTGAATTGAAGAGAATAGCTAGAGAGTCAAGGGAAAGTACATACATCACAATGTTAGGATATAGTAAAGAACGTGTTTCATACAGTGCGGGCCATCCTAGACTAGAGCAAATAGCATATATAATCAGCTTTAGGACCACTAGAATTCACTACAAAGTAGCAATCAACTGTAAAACAGGTGAGAGACAAGTGTATATAGGTTCCCAAGTTCAGAGAAGAAAGTATAAAGTGTTTTGTACATGTGGTAAAGTCTCATAAGTAGAGCAGAAGGCCAATTATAGGTCACTGCAAGAAAGAAGTAGTAATGCAGAGCAAATAATAGTGAATAGAACAGAATTGTGAGAATACAAGTGGAAAAGACAACAAAATATGTCTATAATACACAACTGTCTTTGTACACTTCAGAAAACCCTTTAAATAGAGCAAAGTGCACATTGAACCAGTCTTTGACACCTCTGGAATTCACTGAAATGTAGCATTAAACGGTAAAACAGTTGACAGACAAGTGTATGTAGCTTCTCCAGTTAACAGAAGCATGCACAAAGCTGTTTGTACATGTGGGGAAGTCCATAAGTACAGTAAAGGGCCAATTATAGGACACTGCAAGAAACCAGTAGCAGATCACAGCCCATAATAATGAATATAACAGAATTGTGAGAGAAAACGTGGGAAAGACATCAAAATGTAAGACTACAGTATAGAAAGTATGTTAGACACTGCAGAAATCCTTGAAATACAGCAAGTGCACATTAAACAAGTCTTTTAAACCACTATAATTCACCGAAAAGTAGCATTAAACTGTAAAATATACTTGGGCGACAAGAGTATATTTCTTCTCCACTTAAGAGGGCAGTGTAGAAATGTGCTTCTACGATGTAGGTAAGTCCGGTAACTGCCACAGGAAGCCAATTGTAAGACATTGTAAGCAAGACTAGGAATAAAGGCGAAATAGCAGTGAATTGAAGAGAATAGCTAGAGAGTCAAGGGAAAGTACATCACAATGTTAGGATATAGTAAAGAACGTGTTTCATACAGTGCGGGCCATCCTAGACTAGAGCAAATAGCATATATAATCAGCTTTAGGACCACTAGAATTCACTACAAAGTAGCAATCAACTGTAAAACAGGTGAGAGACAAGTGTATATAGGTTCCCAAGTTCAGAGAAGAAAGTATAAAGTGTTTGTACATGTGGTAAAGTCTCATAAGTAGAGCAGAAGGCCAATTATAGGTCACTGCAAGAAAGAAGTAGTAATGCAGAGCAAATAATAGTGAACAGAACAGAATTGTGAGAATACAAGTGGAAAAGACAACAAAATATGTCTATAATATACAACGGTCTTTGTACACTTCAGAAAACCCTTTAAATAGAGCAAAGTGCACATTGAACCAGTCTTTGACACCTCTGGAATTCACTGAAATTTACCATTAAACGGTAAAACAGTTGACAGACAAGTGTATGTAGCTTCTCCAGTTAACAGAAGCATGCACAAAGCTGTTTGTACATGTGGGGAAGTCCATAAGTACAGTAAAGGGCCAATTATAGGACACTGCAAGAAACCAGTAGCAAATCAGAGCCCATAATAATGAATATAACAGAATTGTGAGAGAACACGTGGGAAAGACATCAAAATGTAAGACTACAGTATAGAAAGTATGTTAGACACTGCAGAAATCCTTGAAATACAGCAAGTGCACATTAAACAAGTCTTTTAAACCACTATAATTCACCGAAAAGTAGCATTAAACTGTAAAATATACTTGGGCGACAAGAGTATATTTCTTCTCCACTTAAGAGGGCAGTGTAGAAAGGTGCTTCTACGATGTAGGTAAGTCCGGTAACTGCCACAGGAAGCCAATTGTAAGACATTGTAAGCAAGACTAGGAATAAAGGCGAAATAGCAGTGAATTGAAGAGAATAGCTAGAGAGTCAAGGGAAAGTACATCACAATGTTAGGATATAGTAAAGAAAGTGTTTCATACAGTGCGGGCCATCCTAGACTAGAGCAAATAGCATATATAAGCAGCTTTAGGACCACTAGAATTCACTACAAAGTAGCAATCAACTGTAAAACAGGTGAGAGACAAGTGTATATAGGTTCCCAAGTTCAGAGAAGAAAGTATAAAGTGTTTTGTACATGTGGTAAAGTCTCATAAGTAGAGCAGAAGGCCAATTATAGGTCACTGCAAGAAAGAAGTAGTAATGCAGAGCAAATAATAGTGAATAGAACAGAATTGTGAGAATACAAGTGGAAAAGACAACAAAATATGTCTATAATATACAACGGTCTTTGTACACTTCAGAAAACCCTTTAAATAGAGCAAAGTGCACATTGAACCAGTCTTTGAAACCACTGGAATTCACTGAAATGTAGCATTAAACAGTAAAACATTGACAGACAAGTGTATGTAGCTTCTCCAGTTAACAGAAGCATGCACAAAGCTGTTTGTACATGTGGGGAAGTCCATAAGTACAACAAAGGCCCAATTATAGGACACTGCAAGAAACCAGTAGCAAATCAGAGCCCATAATAATGAATATAACAAAATTGTGAGAGAAAACGTGGGAAAGACATCAAAATGTAAGACTACAGTATAGAAAGTATGTTAGACACTGCAGAAATCCTTCAAATACAGCAAGTGCACATTAAACCGGTCTTTTAAACCCACTATAATTCACCGAAAAAGTAGCATTAAACTGTAAAATATACTTGGGCGATAAGAGTATATTTTTCTTCTCCACTTCGGAGGGCAGTGTAGAAAGGTGCTTCTACGATGTAGGTAAGTCCGGTAACTGCAACAGGAAGCCAATTGTAAGACATTGTAAGCAAGACTAGGAATAAAGGCGAAATAGCAGTGAATTGAAGAGAATAGCTAGAGAGTCAAGGGAAAGTATATCACAATGTTAGGATATAGTAAGGAAATTGTTTCATACAATGTGGGCAATCCTAGAGTAGAGCAAATAGCACATTTAATCAGCTTTCGTACCACTAGAATTCACTACAAAGTAGCAATCAACTGTAAAACAGGTGAGAGACAAGTGTATATAGCTTCCCAAGTTCAGAGAAAAGCGTATAAAAGTGTTTTGTACTTGTGGTAAAGTCTCATAAGTAGAGCAGAAGGCCAATTATAGGTCACTGCAAGAAAGAAGTAGTAATGCAGAGCAAATAATTGTGAATAGAACACAATTGTGAGAATACAAGTGGAAAAGACAAACAAAATATGTCTACAGTATACAAAGGTCTTTGTACACTGCAAAAAACCCTTTAAATAGAGCAAAGTGCACATTGAACCAGTATTTGACACCACTAGAATTCACTGAAATGTAGCATTAAACGGTAAAACAGTTGACAGAAAAGTGTATGTAGCTTCTCCAGTTAACAGAAGCATGCCCAAAGTTGTACATGTGGGGAAGTCCATAAGTACAGTAAAGGGCCAATTATAGGACACTGCAAGAAACCAGTAGCAAATCAGAGCCAACAATTGTGAATATAACAGAATTGTGAGAGAAAACGTGGGAAAGACATCAAAATGTAAGTCTACAGTATAGAAAGTATGTTAGACACTGCAGAAATCCTTGAAATACAGCAAGTGCACATTAAACAAGTCTTTTAAACCACTATAATTCACCGAAAAGTAGCATTAAACTGTAAAATATACTTGGGCGACAAGAGTATATTTGCTTTTCCACTTAAGAGGGCAGTGTAGAAAGGTGCTTCTACGATGTAGGTAAGTCCGGTAACTGCCACAGGAAGCCAATTGTAAGACATTGTAAGCAAGACTAGGAATAAAGGCGAAATAGCAGTGAATTGAAGAGAATAGCTAGAGAGTCAAGGGAAAGTACATCACAATGTTAGGATATAGTAAAGAACGTGTTTCATACAGTGCGGGCCATCCTAGACTAGAGCAAATAGCATATATAAGCAGCTTTCGTACCACTAGAATTCACTACAAAGTAGCAATCAACTGTAAAACAGGTGAGAGACAAGTGTATATAGGTTCCCAAGTTCAGAGAAGAAAGTATAAAGTGTTTTTGTACATGTGGTAAAGTCTCATAAGTAGTGCAGAAGGCCAATTATAGGTCACTGCAAGAAAGAAGTAGTAATGCAGAGCAAATAATAGTGAATAGAACAGAATTGTGAGAATACAAGTGGAAAAGACAACAAAATATGTCTATAATATACAACTGTCTTTGTACACTTCAGAAAACCCTTTAAATAGAGCAAAGTGCACATTGAACCAGTCTTTGACACCTCTGGAATTCACTGAAATTTACCATTAAACGGTAAAACAGTTGACAGTCAAGTGTATGTAGCTTCTCCAGATAACAGAAGCATGCACAAAGCTGTTTGTACATGTGGGGAAGTCCATAAGTACAGTAAAGGGCCAATTATAGGACACTGCAAGAAACCAGTAGCAGATCACAGCCCATAATAATGAATATAACAGAATTGTGAGAGAACACGTGGGAAAGACATCAAAATGTAAGACTACAGTATAGAAAGTATGTTAGACACTGCAGAAATCCTTGAAATACAGCAAGTGCACATTAAACAAGTCTTTTAAACCACTATAATTCACCGAAAAGTAGCATTAAACTGTAAAATATACTTGGGCGACAAGAGTATATTTCTTCTCCACTTTAAGAGGGCAGTGTAGAAAGGTGCTTCTACGATGTAGGTAAGTCCGGTAACTGCCACAGGAAGCCAATTGTAAGACATTGTAAGCAAGACTAGGAATAAAGGCGAAATAGCAGTGAATTGAAGAGAATAGCTAGAGAGTCAAGGGAAAGTACATCACAATGTTAGGATATAGTAAAGAACGTGTTTCATACAGTGCGGGCCATCCTAGACTAGAGCAAATAGCATATATAATCAGCTTTAGGACCACTAGAATTCACTACAAAGTAGCAATCAACTGTAAAACAGGTGAGAGACAAGTGTATATAGGTTCCCAAGTTCAGAGAAGAAAGTATAAAGTGTTTTGTACATGTGGTAAAGTCTCATAAGTAGAGCAGAAGGCCAATTATAGGTCACTGCAAGAAAGAAGTAGTAATGCAGAGCAAATAATAGTGAATAGAACAGAATTGTGAGAATACAAGTGGAAAAGACAACAAAATATGTCTATAATATACAACGGTCTTTGTACACTTCAGAAAACCCTTTAAATAGAGCAAAGTGCAACATTGAACCAGTCTTTGAAACCACTGGAATTCACTGAAATGTAGCATTAAACAGTAAAACATTGACAGACAAGTGTATGTAGCTTCTCCAGTTAACAGAAGCATGCACAAAGCTGTTTGTACATGTGGGGAAGTCCATATGTAGAACAAAGGCCCAATTGTAGGACACTGCAAGAAACCAGTAGCAAATCAGAGCCCATAATAATGAATATAACAAAATTGTGAGAAAAAACGTGGGAAAGACATCAAAATGTAAGACTACAGTATAGAAAGTATGTTAGACACTGCAGAAATCCTTGAAATACAGCAAGTGCACATTAAACCGGTCTTTTAAAACCACTATAATTCACCGAAAAGTAGCATTAAACTGTAAAATATACTTGGGCGATAAGAGTATATTTCTTTTCTCCACTTCGGAGGGCAGTGTAGAAAGGTGCTTCTACGATGTAGGTAAGTCCGGTAACTGCAACAGGAAGCCAATTGTAAGACATTGTAAGCAAGACTAGGAATAAAGGCGAAATAGCAGTGAATTGAAGAGAATAGCTAGAGAGTCAAGGGAAAGTATATCACAATGTTAGGATATAGTAAGGAAATTGTTTCATACAATGTGGGCAATCCTAGAGTAGAGCAAATAGCACATTTAATCAGCTTTCGTACCACTAGAATTCACTACAAAGTAGCAATCAACTGTAAAACAGGTGAGAGACAAGTGTATATAGGTTCCCAAGTTCAGAGAAGAAAGTATAAAGTGTTTTGTACATGTGGTAAAGTCTCATAAGTAGAGCAGAAGGCCAATTATAGGTCACTGCAAGAAAGAAGTAGTAATGCAGAGCAAATAATAGTGAATAGAACAGAATTGTGAGAATACAAGTGGAAAAGACAACAAAATATGTCTATAATATACAACGGTCTTTGTACACTTCAGAAAACCCTTTAAATAGAGCAAAGTGCACATTGAACCAGTATATGACACCACTAGAATTCACTGAAATGTAGCATTAAACGGTAAAACAGTTGACAGACAAGTGTATGTAGCTTCTCCAGTTAACAGAAGCATGCACAAAGCTGTTTGTACATGTGGGGAAGTCCATAAGTACAGTAAAAGGCCCAATTATAGGACACTGCAAGAAACCAGTAGCAAATCAGAGCCCATAATAATGAATATAACAGAATTGTGAGAGAAAACGTGGGAAAGACATCAAAATGTAAGACTACAGTATAGAAAGTATGTTAGACACTGCAGAAATCCTTGAAATACAGCAAGTGCACATTAAACCGTTCTTCTTCAAAACCACTATAATTCACCGAAAAGTAGCATTAAACTGTAAAATATACTTGGGCGACAAGAGTATATTTCTTCTCCACTTCGGAGGGCAGTGTAGAAAGGTGCTTCTACGATGTAGGTAAGTCCGGTAACTGCAACAGGAAGCCAATTGTAAGACATTGTAAGCAAGACTAGGAATAAAGGCGAAATAGCAGTGAATTGAAGAGAATAGCTAGAGAGTCAAGGGAAAGTATATCACAATGTTAGGATATAGTAAAGAAATTGTTTCATACAGTGTGGGCAATCCTAGAGTAGAGCAAATAGCACATTTAAGCAGCTTTCGTACCACTAGAATTCACTACAAAGTAGCAATCAACTGTAAAACAGGTGAGAGACAAGTGTATATAGCTTCCCAAGTTCAGAGAAAAGCGTATAAAGTGTTTTGTACATGTGGTAAAGTCTCATCAGTAGAGCAGAAGGCCAATTATAGGTCACTGCAAGAAAGAAGTAGTAATGCAGAGCAAATAATAGTGAATAGAACAATTGTGAGAATACAAGTGGAAAAGACAACAAAATATGTCTACAGTATACAAAGGTCTTTGTACACTGCAGAAAACCCTTTAAATAGAGCAAAGTGCACATTGAACCAGTCTTTGACACCACTGGAATTCACTGAAATGTAGCATTAAACGGTAAAACAGTTGACAGACAAGTGTATGTAGCTTCTCCAGTTAACAGAAGCATGCACAAAGCTGTTTGTACATGTGGGGAAGTCCATAAGTACAGTAAAGGGCCAATTATAGGACACTGCAAGAAACCAGTAGCAAATCAGAGCCCATAATAATGAATATAACAGAATTGTGAGAGAAAACGTGGGAAAGACATCAAAATGTAAGTCTACAGTATAGAAAGTATGTTAGACACTGCAGAAATCCTTGAAATACAGCAAGTGCACATTAAACAAGTCTTTTAAACCACTACAATTCACCGAAAAGTAGCATTAAACTGTAAAATATACTTGGGCGACAAGAGTATATTTCTTCTCCCACTTAAGAGGGCAGTGTAGAAAGGTGCTTCTACGATGTAGGTAAGTCCGGTAACTGCCACAGGAAGCCAATTGTAAGACATTGTAAGCAAGACTAGGAATAAAGGCGAAATAGCAGTGAATTGAAGAGAATAGCTAGAGAGTCAAGGGAAAGTACATCACAATGTTAGGATATAGTAAAGAACGTGTTTCATACAGTGCGGGCCATCCTAGACTAGCGCAAATAGCATATATAATCAGCTTTAGGACCACTAGAATTCACTACAAAGTAGCAATCAACTGTAAAACAGGTGAGAGACAAGTGTATATAGGTTCCCAAGTTCAGAGAAGAAAGTATAAAGTGTTTTGTACATGTGGTAAAGTCTCATAAGTAGAGCAGAAGGCCAATTATAGGTCACTGCAAGAAAGAAGTAGTAATGCAGAGCAAATAATAGTGAATAGAACAGAATTGTGAGAATACAAGTGGAAAAGACAACAAAATATGTCTATAATACACAACTGTCTTTGTACACTTCAGAAAACCCTTTAAATAGAGCAAAGTGCACATTGAACCAGTCTTTGACACCTCTGGAATTCACTGAAATGTAGCATTAAACGGTAAAACAGTTGACAGACAAGTGTATGTAGCTTCTCCAGTTAACAGAAGCATGCACAAAGCTGTTTGTACATGTGGGGAAGTCCATAAGTACAGTAAAGGGCCAATTATAGGACACTGCAAGAAACCAGTAGCAAATCAGAGCCCATAATAATGAATATAACAAAATTGTGAGAAAACACGTGGGAAAGACATCAAAATGTAAGACTACAGTATAGAAAGTATGTTAGACACTGCAGAAATCCTTGAAATACAGCAAGTGCACATTAAACCGGTCTTTTAAAACCACTATAATTCACCGAAAAGTAGCATTAAACTGTAAAATATACTTGGGCGACAAGAGTATATTTCTTCTCCACTTCGGAGGGCAGTGTAGAAAGGTGCTTCTACGATGTAGGTAAGTCCGGTAACTGCAACAGGAAGCCAATTGTAAGACATTGTAAGCAAGACTAGGAATAAAGGCGAAATAGCAGTGAATTGAAGAGAATAGCTAGAGAGTCAAGGGAAAGTATATCACAATGTTAGGATATAGTAAAGAAATTGTTTCATACAATGTGGGCAATCCTAGAGTAGAGCAAATAGCACATTTAAGCAGCTTTCGTACCACTAGAATTCACTACAAAGTAGCAATCAACTGTAAAACAGGTGAGAGACAAGTGTATATAGCTTCCCAAGTTCAGAGAAGAAGCGTATAAAAAGTGTTTTTGTACATGTGGTAAAGTCTCATAAGTAGAGCAGAAGGCCAATTATAGGTCACTGCAAGAAAGAAGTAGTAATGCAGAGCAAATAATTGTGAATAGAACAATTGTGAGAATACAAGTGGAAAAGACAACAAAATATGTCTACAGTATACAAAGGTCTTTGTACACTGCAAAAAACCCTTTAAATAGAGCAAAGTGCACATTGAACCAGTCTTTGACACCACTGGAATTCACTGAAATGTAGCATTAAACGGTAAAACATTGACAGACAAGTGTATGTAGCTTCTCCAGTTAACAGAAGCATGCCCAAAGTGTTTACATGTGGGGAAGTCCATAAGTACAGTAAAGGGCCAATTATAGGACACTGCAAGAAACCAGTAGCAAATCAGAGCCAACAATTGTGAATATAACAGAATTGTGAGAGAAAACGTGGGAAAGACATCAAAATGTAAGTCTACAGTATAGAAAGTATGTTAGACACTGCAGAAATCCTTGAAATACAGCAAGTGCACATTAAACCGTCTTTTAAAAACCACTATAATTCACCGAAAAGTAGCATTAAACTGTAAAATATACTTGGGAGACAAGAGTATATTTCTTTTCCCACTTCAGACAGCAGTGTAGAAAGGAGCTTCTACGATGTAGGTAAGTCCGGTAACTGCAACAGGAAGCCAGTTGTAAGACATTGTAAGCAAGACTAGGAATAAAGGCGAAATAGCAGTGAATTGAAGAGAATAGCTAGAGAGTCAAGGGAAAGTATATCACAATGTTAGGATATAGTAAGGAAAGTGTTTCATACAGTGTGGGCAATCCTAGAGTAGAGCAAATAGCACATTTAATCAGCTTTCGTACCACTAGAATTCACTACAAAGTAGCAATCAACTGTAAAACAGGTGAGAGACAAGTGTATATAGCTTCCCAAGTTCAGAGAAGAAGCGTATAAAGTGTTTTGTACTTGTGGTAAAGTCTCATAAGTAGAGCAGAAGGCCAATTATAGGTCACTGCAAGAAAGAAGTAGTAATGCAGAGCAAATAATAGTGAATAGAACAATTGTGAGAATACAAGTGGAAAAGACAACAAAATATGTCTACAATATACAAAGGTCTTTGTACACTGCAGAAAACCCTTTAAATAGAGCAAAGTGCACATTGAACCAGTCTTTGACACCACTGGAATTCACTGAAATGTAGCATTAAACGGTAAAACAGTTGACAGACAAGTGTATGTAGCTTCTCCAGTTAACAGAAGCATGCCCAAAGCTGTTTGTACATGTGGGGAAGTCCATAAGTACAGTAAAGGGCCAATTATAGGACACTGCAAGAAACCAGTAGCAAATCAGAGCCAACAATAATGTGAATATAACAGAATTGTGAGAGAAACACGTGGGAAAGACATCAAAATGTAAGTCTACAGTATAGAAAGTATGTTAGACACTGCAGAAATCCTTGAAATACAGCAAGTGCACATTAAACCGTTCGTTTAAAACCACTATAATTCACCGAAAAAGTAGCATTAAACTGTAAAACATACTTGGGAGGACAAGAGTATATTTCTTTTCCACTTCAGAGGGCAGTGTAGAAAGGAGCTTCTACGATGTAGGTAAGTCCGGTAACTGCAACAGAAAGCCAATTGTAAGACATTGTAAGCAAGACTAGGAATAAAGGCGAAATAGCAGTGAATTGAAGAGAATAGCTAGAGAGTCAAGGGAAAGTACATCACAATGTTAGGATATAGTAAAGAAAGTGTTTCATACAGTGTGGGCAATCCTAGAATAGAGCAAATAGCACATTTAAGCAGCTTTCGTACCACTAGAATTCACTACAAAGTAGCAATCAACTGTAAAACAGGTGAGAGACAAGTGTATATAGCTTCCCAAGTTCAGAGAAGATTGTATAAAGTGTTTTTGTACATGTGGTAAAGTCTCATCAGTAGAGCAGAAGGCCAATTATAGGTCACTGCAAGAAAGAAGTAGTAATGCAGAGCAAATAATAGTGAATAGAACAATTGTGAGAATACAAGTGGAAAAGACAACAAAATATGTCTACAATATACAAAGGTCTTTGTACACTGCAGAAAACCCTTTAAATAGAGCAAAGTGCACATTGAACCAGTCTTTGACACCTCTGGAATTCACTGAAATTTACCATTAAACGGTAAAACAGTTGACAGACAAGTGTATGTAGCTTCTCCAGTTAACAGAAGCATGCACAAAGCTGTTTGTACATGTGGGGAAGTCCATAAGTCCAGTAAAGGGCCAATTATAGGACACTGCAAGAAACCAGTAGCAGATCAGAGCCCATAATAATGAATATAACAGAATTGTGAGAGAACACGTGGGAAAGACATCAAAATGTAAGACTACAGTATAGAAAGTATGTTAGACACTGCAGAAATCCTTGAAATACAGCAAGTGCACATTAAACAAGTCTTTTAAACCACTATAATTCACCGAAAAGTAGCATTAAACTGTAAAATATACTTGGGCGACAAGAGTATATTTTCTTCTCCACTTAAGAGGGCAGTGTAGAAAGGTGCTTCTACGATGTAGGTAAGTCCGGTAACTGCCACAGGAAGCCAATTGTAAGACATTGTAAGCAAGACTAGGAATAAAGGCGAAATAGCAGTGAATTGAAGAGAATAGCTAGAGAGTCAAGGGAAAGTACATCACAATGTTAGGATATAGTAAAGAACGTGTTTCATACAGTGCGGGCCATCCTAGACTAGAGCAAATAGCATATATAAGCAGCTTTAGGACCACTAGAATTCACTACAAAGTAGCAATCAACTGTAAAACAGGTGAGAGACAAGTGTATATAGGTTCCCAAGTTCAGAGAAGAAAGTATAAAGTGTTTTGTACATGTGGTAAAGTCTCATAAGTAGAGCAGAAGGCCAATTATAGGTCACTGCAAGAAAGAAGTAGTAATGCAGAGCAAATAATAGTGAATAGAACAGAATTGTGAGAATACAAGTGGAAAAGACAACAAAATATGTCTATTATATACAACGGTCTTTGTACACTTCAGAAAACCCTTTAAATAGAGCAAAGTGCACATTGAACCAGTCTTTGACACCTCTGGAATTCACTGAAATGTAGCATTAAACGGTAAAACAGTTGACAGACAAGTGTCTGTAGCTTCTCCAGTTAACAGAAGCATGCACAAAGCTGTTTGTACATGTGGGGAAGTCCATAAGTACAGTAAAGGGCCAATTATAGGACACTGCAAGAAACCAGTAGCAAATCAGAGCCCATAATAATGAATATAACAGAATTGTGAGAGAACACGTGGGAAAGACATCAAAATGTAAGTCTACAGTATAGAAAGTATGTTAGACACTGCAGAAATCCTTGAAATACAGCAAGTGCACATTAAACCGTTCTTTTAAAACCACTATAATTCACCGAAAAGTAGCATTAAACTGTAAAATATACTTGGGCGACAAGAGTATATTTCTTCTCCACTTCAGAGGGCAGTGTAGAAAGGTGCTTCTACGATGTAGGTAAGTCCGGTAACTGCAACAGAAAGCCAATTGTAAGACATTGTAAGCAAGACTAGGAATAAAGGCGAAATAGCAGTGAATTGAAGAGAATAGCTAGAGAGTCAAGGGAAAGTAATCACAATGTTAGGATATAGTAAAGAAAGTGTTTCATACAGTGTGGGCAATCCTAGAGTAGAGCAAATAGCACATTTAAGCAGCTTTCGTACCACTAGAATTCACTACAAAGTAGCAATCAACTGTAAAACAGGTGAGAGACAAGTGTATATAGCTTCCCAAGTTCAGAGAAGAAAGTATAAAGTGTTTTGTACATGTGGTAAAGTCTCATAAGTAGAGCAGAAGGCCAATTATAGGTCACTGCAAGAAAGAAGTAGTAATGCAGAGCAAATAATAGTGAATAGAACAATTGTGAGAATACAAGTGGAAAAGACAACAAAATATGTCTACAATATACAAAGGTCTTTGTACACTGCAGAAAACCCTTTAAATAGAGCAAAGTGCACATTGAACCAGTCTTTGACACCTCTGGAATTCACTGAAATGTAGCATTAAACGGTAAAACAGTTGACAGACAAGTGTATGTAGCTTCTCCAGTTAACAGAAGCATGCACAAAGCTGTTTGTACATGTGGGGAAGTCCATAAGTACAGTAAAGGGCCAATTATAGGACACTGCAAGAAACCAGTAGCAAATCAGAGCCCATAATAATGAATATAACAGAATTGTGAGAGAACACGTGGGAAAGACATCAAAATGTAAGACTACAGTATAGAGAAAGTATGTTAGACACTGCAGAAATCCTTGAAATACAGCAAGTGCACATTAAACAAGTCTTTTAAAACCACTATAATTCACCGAAAAGTAGCATTAAACTGTAAAATATACTTGGGCGACAAGAGTATATTTCTTCTCCACTTAAGAGGGCAGTGTAGAAAGGTGCTTCTACGATGTAGGTAAGTCCGGTAACTGCCACAGGAAGCCAATTGTAAGACATTGTAAGCAAGACTAGGAATAAAGGCGAAATAGCAGTGAATTGAAGAGAATAGCTAGAGAGTCAAGGGAAAGTACATCACAATGTTAGGATATAGTAAAGAACGTGTTTCATACAGTGCGGGCCATCCTAGACTAGAGCAAATAGCATATATAAGCAGCTTTAGGACCACTAGAATTCACTACAAAGTAGCAATCAACTGTAAAACAGGTGAGAGACAAGTGTATATAGGTTCCCAAGTTCAGAGAAGACAGTATAAAGTGTTTTGTACATGTGGTAAAGTCTCATAAGTAGAGCAGAAGGCCAATTATAGGTCACTGCAAGAAAGAAGTAGTAATGCAGAGCAAATAATAGTGAATAGAACAGAATTGTGAGAATACAAGTGGAAAAGACAACAAAATATGTCTATAATACACAACTGTCTTTGTACACTTCAGAAAACCCTTTAAATAGAGCAAAGTGCACATTGAACCAGTCTTTGACACCTCTGGAATTCACTGAAATGTAGCATTAAACGGTAAAACAGTTGACAGACAAGTGTCTGTAGCTTCTCCAGTTAACAGAAGCATGCACAAAGCTGTTTGTACATGTGGGGAAGTCCATAAGTACAGTAAAGGGCCAATTATAGGACACTGCAAGAAACCAGTAGCAAATCAGAGCCCATAATAATGAATATAACAGAATTGTGAGAGAAAACGTGGGAAAGACATCAAAATGTAAGTCTACAGTATAGAAAGTATGTTAGACACTGCAGAAATCCTTGAAATACAGCAAGTGCACATTAAACAAGTCTTTTAAACCACTATAATTCACCGAAAAGTAGCATTAAACTGTAAAATATACTTGGGCGACAAGAGTATATTTCTTCTCCACTTCGGAGGGCAGTGTAGAAAGGTGCTTCTACGATGTAGGTAAGTCCGGTAACTGCAACAGGAAGCCAATTGTAAGACATTGTAAGCAAGACTAGGAATAAAGGCGAAATAGCAGTGAATTGAAGAGAATAGCTAGAGAGTCAAGGGAAAGTATATCACAATGTTAGGATATAGTAAAGAAATTGTTTCATACAATGTGGGCAATCCTAGAGTAGAGCAAATAGCACATTTAAGCAGCTTTAGTACCACTAGAATTCACTACAAAGTAGCAATCAACTGTAAAACAGGTGAGAGACAAGTGTATATAGCTTCCCAAGTTCAGAGAAAAGCGTATAAAGTGTTTTGTACATGTGGTAAAGTCTCATAAGTAGAGCAGAAGGCCAATTATAGGTCACTGCAAGAAAGAAGTAGTAATGCAGAGCAAATAATAGTGAATAGAACAATTGTGAGAATACAAGTGGAAAAGACAACAAAATATGTCTACAGTATACAAAGGTCTTTGTACACTGCAAAAAACCCTTTAAATAGAGCAAAGTGCACATTGAACCAGTCTTTGACACCACTGGAATTCACTGAAATGTAGCATTAAACGGTAAAACAGTTGACAGACAAGTGTATGTAGCTTCTCCAGTTAACAGAAGCATGCCCAAAGCTGTTTGTACATGTGGGGAAGTCCATAAGTACAGTAAAGGGCCAATTATAGGACACTGCAAGAAACCAGTAGCAAATCAGAGCCAACAATTGTGAATATAACAGAATTGTGAGAGAAAACGTGGGAAAGACATCAAAATGTAAGTCTACAGTATAGAAAGTATGTTAGACACTGCAGAAATCCTTGAAATACAGCAAGTGCACATTAAACCGTTCTTTTAAAACCACTATAATTCACCGAAAAGTAGCATTAAACTGTAAAATATACTTGGGAGACAAGAGTATATTTCTTTTCCACTTCAGAGGGCAGTGTAGAAAGGTGCTTCTACGATGTAGGTAAGTCCGGTAACTGCAACAGAAAGCCAATTGTAAGACATTGTAAGCAAGACTAGGAATAAAGGCGAAATAGCAGTGAATTGAAGAGAATAGCTAGAGAGTCAAGGGAAAAGTATATCACAATGTTAGGATATAGTAAGGAAAGTGTTTCATACAATGTGGGCAATCCTAGAGTAGAGCAAATAGCACATTTAATCAGCTTTCGTACCACTAGAATTCACTACAAAGTAGCAATCAACTGTAAAACAGGTGAGAGACAAGTGTATATAGCTTCCCAAGTTCAGAGAAAAGCGTATAAAGTGTTTTGTACATGTGGTAAAGTCTCATAAGTAGAGCAGAAGGCCAATTATAGGTCACTGCAAGAAAGAAGTAGTAATGCAGAGCAAATAATAGTGAATAGAACAATTGTGAGAATACAAGTGGAAAAGACAACAAAATATGTCTACAGTATACAAAGGTCTTTGTACACTGCAGAAAAACCCTTTAAATAGAGCAAAGTGCACATTGAACCAGTCTTTGACACCACTGGAATTCACTGAAATGTAGCATTAAACGGTAAAACAGTTGACAGACAAGTGTATGTAGCTTCTCCAGTTAACAGAAGCATGCCCAAAGCTGTTTGTACATGTGGGGAAGTCCATAAGTACAGTAAAGGGCCAATTATAGGACACTGCAAGAAACCAGTAGCAAATCAGAGCCCATAATAATTGAAATATAACAGAATTGTGAGAGAAAACGTGGGAAAGACATCAAAATGTAAGTCTACAGTATAGAAAGTATGTTAGACACTGCAGAAATCCTTGAAATACAGCAAGTGCACATTAAACCGTTCGTTTTAAACCACTATAATTCACCGAAAAGTAGCATTAAACTGTAAAACATACTTGGGAGACAACAGTATATTTCTTCTCCACTTCAGACAGCAGTGTAGAAAGGAGCTTCTACGATGTAGGTAAGTCAGGTAACTGCAACAGAAAGCCAATTGTAAGACATTGTAAGCAAGACTAGGAATAAAGGCGAAATAGCAGTGAATTGAAGAGAATAGCTAGAGAGTCAAGGGAAAGTACATCACAATGTTAGGATATAGTAAAGAAAGTGTTTCATACAGTGTGGGCAATCCTAGAATAGAGCAAATAGCACATTTAAGCAGCTTTAGTACCACTAGAATTCACTACAAAGTAGCAATCCAACTGTAAAACAGGTGAGAGACAAGTGTATATAGCTTCCCAAGTTCAGAGAAGATTGTATAAAGTGTTTTTGTACATGTGGTAAAGTCTCATAAGTAGAGCAGAAGGCCAATTATAGGTCACTGCAAGAAAGAAGTAGTAATGCAGAGCAAATAATAGTGAATAGAACAATTGTGAGAATACAAGTGGAAAAGACAACAAAATATGTCTACAATATACAAAGGTCTTTGTGTACACTGCAGAAAACCCTTTAAATAGAGCAAAGTGCACATTGAACCAGTCTTTGACACCTCTGGAATTCACTGAAATGTACCATTAAACGGTAAAACAGTTGACAGACAAGTGTATGTAGCTTCTCCAGTTAACAGAAGCATGCACAAAGCTGTTTGTACATGTGGGGAAGTCCATAAGTACAGTAAAGGGCCAATTATAGGACACTGCAAGAAACCAGTAGCAAATCAGAGCCCATAATAATGAATATAACAGAATTGTGAGAGAAAACGTGGGAAAGACATCAAAATGTAAGACTACAGTATAGAAAGTATGTTAGACACTGCAGAAATCCTTGAAATACAGCAAGTGCACATTAAACAAGTCTTTTTTTAAACCACTATAATTCACCGAAAAGTAGCATTAAACTGTAAAATATACTTGGGCGACAAGAGTATATTTCTTCTCCACTTAAGAGGGCAGTGTAGAAAGGTGCTTCTACGATGTAGGTAAGTCCGGTAACTGCCACAGGAAGCCAATTGTAAGACATTGTAAGCAAGACTAGGAATAAAGGCGAATTAGCAGTGAATTGAACAGAATAGCTAGAGAGTCAAGGGAAAGTACATCACAATGTTAGGATATAGTAAAGAAAGTGTTTCATACAGTGCGGGCCATCCTAGACTAGAGCAAATAGCATATATAAGCAGCTTTAGGACCACTAGAATTCACTACAAAGTAGCAATCAACTGTAAAACAGGTGAGAGACAAGTGTATATAGCTTCCCAAGTTCAGAGAAAAGCGTATAAAGTGTTTTGTACTTGTGGTAAAGTCTCATAAGTAGAGCAGAAGGCCAATTATAGGTCACTGCAAGAAAGAAGTAGTAATGCAGAGCAAATAATAGTGAATAGAACAGAATTGTGAGAATACAAGTGGAAAAGACAACAAAATATGTCTACAATATACAAAGGTCTTTGTACACTTCAGAAAACCCTTTAAATAGAGCAAAGTGCACATTGAACCAGTCTTTGACACCACTGGAATTCACTGAAATGTAGCATTAAACGGTAAAACAGTTGACAGACAAGTGTATGTAGCTTCTCCAGTTAACAGAAGCATGCACAAAGCTGTTTGTACATGTGGGGAAGTCCATAAGTACAGTAAAGGGCCAATTATAGGACACTGCAAGAAACCAGTAGCAAATCAGAGCCAATAATAATGAATATAACAGAATTGTGAGAGAAAACGTGGGAAAGACATCAAAATGTAAGTCTACAGTATAGAAAGTATGTTAGACACTGCAGAAATCCTTGAAATACAGCAAGTGCACATTAAACCGTCTTTTAAAACCACTATAATTCACCGAAAAAGTAGCATTAAACTGTAAAATATACTTGGGAGACAAGAGTATATTTCTTTTCCACTTCAGAGGGCAGTGTAGAAAGGAGCTTCTACGATGTAGGTAAGTCCGGTAACTGCAACAGGAAGCCAATTGTAAGACATTGTAAGCAAGACTAGGAATAAAGGCGAAATAGCAGTGAATTGAAGAGAATAGCTAGAGAGTCAAGGGAAAGTACATCACAATGTTAGGATATAGTAAAGAAAGTGTTTCATACAGTGTGGGCAATCCTAGAGTAGAGCAAATAGCACATTTAAGCAGCTTTCGTACCACTAGAATTCACTACAAAGTAGCAATCAACTGTAAAACAGGTGAGAGACAAGTGTATATAGCTTCCCAAGTTCAGAGAAGATTGTATAAAGTGTTTTGTACATGTGGTAAAGTCTCATAAGTAGAGCAGAAGGCCAATTATAGGTCACTGCAAGAAAGAAGTAGTAATGCAGAGCAAATAATAGTGAATAGAACAATTGTGAGAATACAAGTGGAAAAGACAACAAAATATGTCTACAATATACAAAGGTCTTTGTACACTGCAGAAAACCCTTTAAATAGAGCAAAGTGCACATTGAACCAGTCTTTGACACCACTGGAATTCACTGAAATGTAGCATTAAACGGTAAAACAGTTGACAGACAAGTGTATGTAGCTTCTCCAGTTAACAGAAGCATGCACAAAGCTGTTTGTACATGTGGGGAAGTCCATAAGTACAGTAAAGGGCCAATTATAGGACACTGCAAGAAACCAGTAGCAAATCAGAGCCAATAATAATGAATATAACAGAATTGTGAGAGAAAACGTGGGAAAGACATCAAAATGTAAGTCTACAGTATAGAAAGTATGTTAGACACTGCAGAAATCCTTGAAATACAGCAAGTGCACATTAAACAAGTCTTTTTAAAACCACTATAATTCACCGAAAAGTAGCATTAAACTGTAAAATATACTTGGGCGACAAGAGTATATTTCTTCTCCACTTAAGAGGGCAGTGTAGAAAGGTGCTTCTACGATGTAGGTAAGTCCGGTAACTGCCACAGGAAGCCAATTGTAAGACATTGTAAGCAAGACTAGGAATAAAGGCGAAATAGCAGTGAATTGAAGAGAATAGCTAGAGAGTCAAGGGAAAGTACATCACAATGTTAGGATATAGTAAAGAACGTGTTTCATACAGTGCGGGCCATCCTAGACTAGAGCAAATAGCATATATAAAGCAGCTTTAGGACCACTAGAATTCACTACAAAGTAGCAATCAACTGTAAAACAGGTGAGAGACAAGTGTATATAGGTTCCCAAGTTCAGAGAAGAAAGTATAAAGTGTTTTGTACATGTGGTAAAGTCTCATAAGTAGAGCAGAAGGCCAATTATAGGTCACTGCAAGAAAGAAGTAGTAATGCAGAGCAAAATAATAGTGAATAGAACAGAATTGTGAGAATACAAGTGGAAAAGACAACAAAATATGTCTACAATATACAAAGGTCTTTGTACACTTCAGAAAACCCTTTAAATAGAGCAAAGTGCACATTGAACCAGTCTTTGACACCTCTGGAATTCACTGAAATGTAGCATTAAACGGTAAAACAGTTGACAGACAAGTGTATGTAGCTTCTCCAGTTAACAGAAGCATGCACAAAGCTGTTTGTACATGTGGGGAAGTCCATAAGTACAGTAAAGGGCCAATTATAGGACACTGCAAGAAACCAGTAGCAAATCAGAGCCCATAATAATGAATATAACAGAATTGTGAGAGAACACGTGGGAAAGACATCAAAATGTAAGACTACAGTATAGAAAGTATGTTAGACACTGCAGAAATCCTTGAAATACAGCAAGTGCACATTAAACAAGTCTTTTAAAAACCACTATAATTCACCGAAAAGTAGCATTAAACTGTAAAATATATACTTGGGCGACAAGAGTATATTTCTTCTCCACTTCGGAGGGCAGTGTAGAAAGGTGCTTCTACGATGTAGGTAAGTCCGGTAACTGCAACAGGAAGCCAATTGTAAGACATTGTAAGCAAGACTAGAATAAAGGCGAAATAGCAGTGAATTGAAGAGAATAGCTAGAGAGTCAAGGGAAAGTACATCACAATGTTAGGATATAGTAAAGAACGTGTTTCATACAGTGCGGGCAATCCTAGACTAGAGCAAATAGCATATATAAGCAGCTTTAGTACCACTAGAATTCACTACAAAGTAGCAATCAACTGTAAAACAGGTGAGAGACAAGTGTATATAGCTTCCCAAGTTCAGAGAAGAGCGTATAAAGTGTTTTGTACATGTGGTAAAGTCTCATAAGTAGAGCAGAAGGCCAATTATAGGTCACTGCAAGAAAGAAGTAGTAATGCAGAGCAAATAATAGTGAATAGAACAGAATTGTGAGAATACAAGTGGAAAAGACAACAAAATATGTCTATAATATATAAAACGGTCTTTGTACACTTCAGAAAACCCTTTAAATAGAGCAAAGTGCACATTGAACCAGTCTTTGAAACCACTGGAATTCACTGAAATGTAGCATTAAACAGTAAAACAGTTGACAGACAAGTGTATGTAGCTTCTCCAGTTAACAGAAGCATGCACAAAGCTGTTTGTACATGTGGGGAAGTCCATAAGTACAGTAAAGGGCCAATTATAGGACACTGCAAGAAACCAGTAGCAAATCAGAGCCAACAATAATGAATATAACAGAATTGTGAGAGAAAACGTGGGAAAGACATCAAAATGTAAGACTACAGTATAGAAAGTATGTTAGACACTGCAGAAATCCTTGAAATACAGCAAGTGCACATTAAAACCGGTCTTTTTAAACCACTATAATTCACCGAAAAGTAGCATGAAACTGTAAAACATACTTGGGAGACAACAGTATATTTCTTCTCCACTTCAGAGGGCAGTGTAGAAAGGTGCTTCTACGATGTAGGTAAGTCCGGTAACTGCAACAGGAAGCCAATTGTAAGACATTGTAAGCAAGACTAGGAATAAAGGCGAAATAGCAGTGAATTGAAGAGAATAGCTAGAGAGTCAAGGGAAAGTATATCACAATGTTAGGATATAGTAAGGAAAGTGTTTCATACAATGTGGGCAATCCTAGAGTAGAGCAAATAGCACATTTAATCAGCTTTCGTACCACTAGAATTCACTACAAAGTAGCAATCAACTGTAAAACAGGTGAGAGACAAGTGTATATAGCTTCCCAAGTTCAGAGAAAAGCGTATAAAGTGTTTTGTACTTGTGGTAAAGTCTCATAAGTAGAGCAGAAGGCCAATTATAGGTCACTGCAAGAAAGAAGTAGTAATGCAGAGCAAATAATAGTGAATAGAACAATTGTGAGAATACAAGTGGAAAAGACAACAAAAATATGTCTACAGTATACAAAGGTCTTTGTACACTGCAGAAAACCCTTTAAATAGAGCAAAGTGCACATTGAACCAGTCTTTGACACCACTGGAATTCACTGAAATGTAGCATTAAACGGTAAAAACAGTTGACAGACAAGTGTATGTAGCTTCTCCAGTTAACAGAAGCATGCCCAAAGCTGTTTGTACATGTGGGGAAGTCCATAAGTACAGTAAAGGGCCAATTATAGGACACTGCAAGAAACCAGTAGCAAATCAGAGCCAAATAATTGTGAATATAACAGAATTGTGAGAGAACACGTGGGAAAGACATCAAAATGTAAGACTACAGTATAGAAAGTATGTTAGACACTGCAGAAATCCTTGAAATACAGCAAGTGCACATTAAACAAGTCTTTTAAAACCACTATAATTCACCGA
>JAJQQW010000335.1:0-54591 GCA_025583905.1 Ia io | reverse complement strand
AAGCAAATATTGTGATACAGAGAGAAAGTCCATGTTATGTAACACATAATAAGGCCACAAAGAAGGACAACAGTGTGCTGAAAAACAGTCTAGATCAAGGTCAGCAATACTCATTAGTTAACAGAAGCCAAAAATATCAACAGTACGATTGAAATTTTCTTTTGAGAGCCAAAATTTTTAAACATAAAACTATATATAGATAGGTACATTGTTATTAACTTAATCTTGGGTACTCCTAAAGCTGGCCTTTGCTAAAAACTCAACGGGCAAAGAATGCCGCATGTGGCTGCGAGCCGCACAGTTTGCCGAACACTGTTCTGCATCAATTCATTAAAACACTGTAATTGGGTTAAACATGGTTAGAAACTGAGGCCTGATGAAAAATAGCCACACTAGACTTCCTAAATGCAGAGTTGCCAAAAGCATGGAATTTTCTTGTATATATAAAGAATAAGTTTACCACCGTTGGCCACCACTCCAGAACTGAAATGTCATTGCTGACATGCACATAAGGAACTGGTGGGGGTTGAGATTGGGTCTCAAAAGAACTGTTGACCCAGAAAGAAAACTCACTACAGACTGATTCATTTGCCTGTCTCACATACCCATTATTGGCTTGTCGCCTTTTTCGGTTCTTATAGTGTATTTCTATAGCAATGATCTCACTCATCTAGGGGAATTAAGGAACACATAGACTGTCTGAACAAGGAAACAGACCATGAAAACAAGGAGGCATGGTATCAGATGTCGGGCCTCGGGTGAGGTAGGAAAGGGTGGGGGCAAAGGGGAGAGATAACCAAAAGGACTGTGTGCAAGCACATGAGCCTAACCATGCTGGTTAAGGACAACAGGGGGGTGGGGGCATGTGTGGGGAGGGGTTGGGATGGGATATGGGGGGATGAGGACAAATATGTGATTAACCTCAATCAATAACGAAAATTAAAAAACAATAATTAAAAAAAAGTAAAAAAAAAAAAAAAAGAACTAAGTGACTGACAGTAAGTCCGTCGACCAACCATCCGTAAAAGGATACGGCACTGGCAATTTAAAACTAAACCTTGATGCTGGACGCGTTTCTTGGGCTCATTGGATAGAACATCAGCCTGAGGAACGGAATAGGTTCTGGATTGAATTCAGTCAAGGCCACGCACCTCAGTTGCTAGCCTTGGATCAACCTAGTTGGGCAGATGCAGGAGAGTAGACAACCAATTGATGTGCCTCTCTTTACATTGAGATTCTCTCTCTCTCTTCCCCTCCCTTTCTTAGTAATCAATTAAAAAAAAAGTTGACTTTCACAATGCAAATACATATAAAGTGCTAGTGTTGCCAATCGCGTACGCTATGTGAGTTCATTCTGTCATTGTGGATCATGAATTTGGTCATTTTTGTTGACATTCTGAAGCGAAAGGAAAGCAGTGTAAATGACAAAATGTACCTGTTAATAAATCACAAGGAAAACTCCAGACAGAGTAGGAATATTCCTACTAATATTCCCTTTTCAGACATGGTCAGTTATATTTTGCTTCCTCTCGAGTTAAGAGCCTGTGACATTAAAGTTGTAAATATTTTATCACAAGAAATTAGTCAAGCACTCTGAAAAGGGTTTTACTCTTAACGTCTGGTAAACAGGAGATATTAAGATAAGTTAATTCAATTATCAGTCATTGTTTTCATCAATATTTTATCTATATATGTATTTGTAAGTCTTTGTTTTTATTATCATGCTGTAATTTTTATTTGTTAAATCAATTTACATACTATTTTCATATACATTTTACTAATTTTCTTTTGTCTCTGTCATTCAATTATAGAGAAGGGGCTAGTAGTAGATATTAAGATTTGTCGTGGGGGGGGAAGTTACCATAGGTGTCGGAGAGAGCGTTGGATCGGGAGGGGGGGCGAGGAGAGGGGTCGGCCGGGAGGGGACAGGTGGGGAGGAGCCACGGAGTTGGGGATAGGAGAGAGATGAGGGAAAGGAACGGAAGTGACCTTGCCTGGGCGTGAGAGAAACACCGGGAGACCATCAAAGGTTTCCTCGCCGGAGCGAGCAGAGGGCACCAGGGTGGAGGTGGATGTGAGGAGGAGATTGGTGCTCATATGGGGAGAGACACGACAACAAGGGACGCGGGGAGGTGGGACGTAACTAATGGTGAGAGGAGAACCCCCTGCGACTGTCATCAGTTTTAACCACCGTTGAGATCTGGAGAGGGCTCGGGTGGAAATGAGGAGATGAGGGGCCTTAACAGGGACGAGGCAATAGGAAGAGGCATAGCAGGAAAGGCGAGCGAGAGCGGAGGAGGAGGGGAGGGGGACGGACTCTCAGGAGAGATATTACATACTAAAATCTCTGTTTTAATGAGAGGATGTAGGAGAGACTGGGAGAGAGAGACGTATCAGGTCGGAGGGGGAGAGAGGGGGGGAAGGGGGAGGCGAGCTGATGTGAGGGAGTGGCGAGGAGAGTGCGGATGGAGCGGGAGCTGGAGTGAAGCTGGCGGCAAAGAAAGGGGGCTACTTCGGGGGTGAATCGCGTGAGGAGGGAGGGGGGGGGGTCAAAGGACGGGGGAGGTAATTACATAATGGGGGGGGCCTATATACATCAATGTCACTGAGTTCTCAATGTTGAAGCATTGGGAGTTTCTTTCTTGTTTTCTTAAACTGCTTACTGGGGGTCCTATCGCGGCCAGAGGCAGCCAATCTGTCCGAGTGGAGGACTAACTTCCCCTGGTACACAAGAGGACAATGGAAGGATGGGGTGGTGGGGCTAGCGTTTAGTACACTGTCAGGCGTCGGAGAGGAGAGCTGCCTTACGAGGATGGAGCTGGACCGGGTGGATCTGGAGACAGGTGAGCGGTGGGGGCGTTCTACACAAGACTGGATGAGAGAGGGGACTGGTGCGAGAGCTGGAAGTGACAGGCGGAGAGGGGGCCCTCCTAGTGGACAGCGGGCGGAGCATCAAGCTTTCCACACACCCTGGGACCTGCCCAGGAAAGGAGGGGAAGCGGGACAAAATTGGAAATATAGGGTAGAGACATGAATCCAAGCAGAGACGGACCGCACGGGGGAGGAGGTGACGGAGAAGGGAGGAGGTGACCGAGGCGCAAGGCTAGTCAAAAGACTTCCCCCGGTAGAGGTGGTGTGAACCCCAGATAACGGGGGCCTACCGCCTTGGGTCAGAAAGGGAGCGGGGCCTGCAGGGCAAGCCCCCAGGGCAGGCGTCGACAGGAAGGAGCCACTAGCGACCGATCCCCCAGGGGGGGGAGGAGGGACCCTCCCACTACCAGGGGATCCGGTACTGCAGGGGGGAGGGAAGAGGATAGGGGAACATCTCGCCTAGAGCTGAAACCCATGCAAACCATAGTAGACCTCAGTATCGTGAGGGGGAGGCCCGGAGGGAGGGGGCAGATTATGACCTGTCAACTCATGGACACATAGATCGGTCATGCCCCTAGTTGGGTAACAAAGAGTGGGGGGGGGGTGGACGGACGTAGCCATCAGTAGGAGAGCAGGAGGGAGAGGGGGAGGGGGGCAGGGGAGCGATACCGGGAGGGGAGAATCAGGACTGAGGGGACGCAAAGAAGCGGCAAGAAAGGGCGTGATGACGACGTCGAGAGGGGAGGGAAGTTCGGCGAGAGGGGATTTGGACCAGGCCTGTAGGACGAGTGCAGATGGAGGGGAAGATCAGGCCTAGCATGGGGGCGGACCAGTTGTTACGGGTGACTCAGGCCTTACAGAGAAAGGCCAGTTAAGGGGAGTGGGGGAGATCAGGCTGACGGAGGGAAAGCTGAGTTACGGAGTACAGGTACAATCAGGCTGGCTGGGGACGTGGTTAGCGCAAGTTGCTCAGGACTGAGAGAGTCGGGGACGCAGTATAGGCTGGAGCAATAATGGGGGACAGGCAGCTGAGCAGTTGAGAGCCAGCAGAACTCGGGGGAACTAGAGGAATTGCTGATAGAGCATAAACGGCACTGCGGGGAAAAGGCCCAAGCGAGAGGGGCGGTCCTTGGGATGGTTCCCATAATGGGAGGCGAGGTAGACGAGGGGGAACTGGAGGGAGAACCCACCCCACCATGCACGGAAGCGTGTGCGACTGGAGAGCCCAATCGGGTTCCGGAGGAGGGGGTCACCTGAAGGGGGGGGGGTGCGAGGATCCCACTATCTACGCGTAGGACTTCTATGACTAAGGGGAAGTGAATTATAAATGAAGTGGGAGAGGGGTGACGGAGCGGGACATTATTGAGGGAAGTTTTGAAGCCTTAGACTAATTGCAGATATGAGAGAGGGGAGAGTTAGGAAAATGCAAAATATCTAAGGAGAGGAAACTACCAGGGGGAGTACTAAAGAGAAAATAAACTAGAAAATTTAATCGGCCAGGGAAGAGTCCAATTCTGGAATACGAAAGACGGGCTAGGGGGGATTTCACTTTATTACTACTCTATTATGTTTTACTCCCCAGTCAAGAGCGACAGTCACGGGGAGAGGTTAAGGGGGAGACGAAGAGACAGAGAAGAGATGAGAGAAAGTAGGGTCCCCGAGAGGAGTGGAGAGACGAGGGAAAACGTGAAACGAGAGATGAAGGGCAGAATAGGGAGACCCAGAAACATAATGGGATAAAGAGTAAACTTTAAATAAGCGCACGTTGTCTTCCTAGCTATGCCCCATGTGTGAAACTTAACATATCTAGAATAACATAAACACATAAGGAATGTGTCTAGATCAGGTCATCAAACCAGCAACCCTCTAGGGGGAGGGGCGGGCAGTTGCCAAAGGAATATAATATACAAACGGAACTGAAAGGGGATACTAGGCCAGTGCTAGGAATCTGCCGGGGGCGGAAAAATAGACATTTTGGTAGTAGTAGAGACACCCTTATTTGGGTGGGAGGGGTGACGCAGGGATAAGGAGGGAATCAATTAAGCCATTAGGAAGGACAGTAGGTCGTGCGGAAGACAAAGGATGGAGAGGGTACATATATGAAATTAGGCGGTAACTTCATTAATGATTAGGGATTAAGTAACAACAAAAAACTACAATATACCAGAGATAAGAAGCCAATTATAGGCAACAGACATAGGGACATGTCTCTCAAAGACGGGGCTTCAAGAATTAGACCCTAGATAACTATAAAGGGCTAGTGGACATAATTCGTCCTAATGCTAGCTACAACACGGCCGCGTCTCTATGATGTAATCCTCGGACCTCAGTCGGGCAGAAGACAATACTAATCAGGTATGGGAACACACCATGCGGACACGAGTCATAGTTGGGCGATCGTATAGGCCCCACAGGATGCTCAGCCAGATGCCGGGCTCACGGCTCGACGTGAGACCACCAGCAGCAGTGGGAGGAGAGACCGGGGCGGGTGAGAGTCCTCCGCATGCGCTAAGGATGTTGCAACTGGACAACTGAGGGCCATTTCCTCATGGGGAGTGGGGGATTTGGTTGGGTAGTGAGGACATTCCCCCAGAGGGCCCACTGAGACTGACAAGAGGGATCAGCTGGAACTTGAGGGGACACCCCCCTCCAACCAAGTACAATGGAATTTTGGTCGAGGTGAGAGCGAGCGGGAGAGATTTATTCCAATTCGGGAGAATATAGGGAGGAGACAACAGGGGGAGATCGGGTGGAGAGAGGAGCTTTACGGGAGCCTATGCTAGCCAGAATCAAATCACTGTAAGGGGTAGTACATAAATTAATGAGGATTTAAAAGAGACATTGATGTTTTTAGGCAGAAGATACTAATGCAAGGGGTGCTTCAATCCAACGGGGGTCATATCCAATTACCATCTAACGGAGAGGGAGAGGGGAAGGGGAAATACATTGTACTAGGGGGCTATTCCTAACCAGCGATATTCAATAACCGACCTCAAATGGGCGGGAGGAGTGCGGAAGGTTCTACGCCCAATTACAACCGCATTTAAACGGATTGGGTGAATAAATTTTGAGGAGGTGGAGCGGGGAGAGATAGGTTACAATAGGATGATATTCCAACATACATAAAAACAGAAGAGGGGAGGGAGAGGTAATCGGAGGGGGGCGGTCAGTCTTACAGGGTTCACTATCTCATACGGCGCAAAGGTCAATTGATGGAGATTCTCAAAGGGTATGGATGGGGGGGGAATTTTGGTCCCAACTTATATATAGGAAGGAATACAAAAGAAATAGGTACACACAAAATATCTATGGAACAACAAAGATTTATTAATTATTTTACTGTAGAAAGAGGGAGTTTACAAAATGTCTAGATGTTTTTTCTCTCCAGGATGATTCTAGGGCCCTCATGGATGTCCTCTCTTAGTATTGCAGAAATTAAATAAACTAGTTTTTTAAAGGCCCAATAAAATTATGGTCTTTTTAGGTACCATATAGTTCAAATAAAATTGCTCCAGGATGGTAAATTAACCACAATGTGGTAATGAATTTAGACTAATCACAATCTTCAGGACCCCAGGGGTAATTGTCTCAGCTATAGCATTCCTAATTGATCTTCTAAATACCAAAGATAACTCTCAATAATCGCCAATGTACCTTATTCCCTACTATGGCACCCAGATGACGAGTGCTTGGGAAAAATTTGTAGACATTTTTAATGATGTGGCTTTTCTTCATTCACTGAAACATCGGACCTATATTTCTTTCATTTGTTGTCTTTGTTCAATCTCTTCTTACAATCCTCCCTGCCTTGTTACTCTTCAGACTTGGAGATAATATCTACCACATCACAGAAAATATACCCAATGGGAATTTTTTTCAGATACAAGTAACTCTACTGTCCGCTACTGCTATGCACTTCCAAAAATCCAATCATATCCTCACAACGAGAAAATATCCCCTAGAAATATATACGGGGGTCCTAGGACATGAATCATGAAGAAAATGACGTAGATAGGCGCCCATGTTGTGGGGCTCGAACCCTGGAAGATCAAAAAATAAGAACCACCGGAGGCTGCTGATTGATTAAAAAAAAAAACAGAGCAAGGATTTTATTGGAACTGGCCAGCGACGGACAGCGAGGGCACCACCACGTTGGTGGACCACACCGCAGGTGGAGTCCCGTCCCTGGTTGTACGGCAGAGTACAATTTTAAAGGTAACCAAACCACATAAAATTTTTCCTTTGTTCTAGAGTTTCATAAATTCTAAAAGAATGGCATCAGCCCGACAGGGGGAAGTTCCAAGCAACTGCTGCGGACTTATATTGGAAATGTGGCCCTTTTCTTGGTGGGAAAGCAGATTTTTACAGAAAAGCAGACCATTTACCAGACCCAGCCGGACCCGTCAGTAATCTCTAAAGGTCGTATATTACAGTTTCTACTCCTCGGTACTTGCCACTAGGGGGACGGTCAGTGGGAATCAATCTCCCTGTAGTCCTGGTCCACAGGCACTAGGGAAAAAAATTACCTCTGTGGAGTCTTCCAGGTCTCAGTCTGGAAGCTGACAGGTGGTAACTACCTATTCGTCAAGCAAGCAAAGTGCGTGCAGGAGCCAGAATAGCCGGGTTTACAAATTCAAACAGCTGTTTTTACCTAAGTATGGTTGTACCATACTTCACCCTGACCCCAGGCTGGCTGGTGGAGTGTAAGGAGGGGGGGGGGGGAGGGGCCGCTGTGGCGGTGGAGGGGGACGCGAAAATCACACTCCGCTGAGCCCTGAGCCTCGGCCATTGCCATTGCATCGCTGTGCACGGATCTAGGCGGATAAGAGGCCGGAAGCGGGCCGGTATTAGAAGCAGAAGGGGCGGTTGGTGAGGGGGAGTAAAGGGCCCTCCTGTTCCAATTATGGACATGGGAACCCGGGGTGGCGGTTGGCGTCAGCGAACTTCAACTCCCACCCTGCGAGCTTGGAAGCGAGCGGCAAGGACTCGGCATTCTCTCGCCAAGTATCTGCCTCTGCCGCTCCTTCTGCCCGCTGCAACATTCGCCCCCGAGCTGGAAAAAATTCTGTGGGGCAAGTCACCCCTGGAATCCCGGGACCATGAGTGCCAAGTAGCGTCCGCCCCGGTTGTGTCATTGACTAATCTGGAAACAGACTTTTCTCTATGTAATTATAAATAAGCTGGCCGGTCTATTCCACAACATGTCCATCCACCGTAAGTGGGCTCTCATATTTTAAGCATGGTGATTTAAAGGTTGGGTCCACATCACTCCAAGGAAACATTGACAACAACGGTAGGGGCAATGGGGGGGGACCTTTCTTGGATGAAGGAAACAGCATGAAGGACTTAAAAGAGGTGTGGGGTTCGCCCTGGTTAATAGGTGTTGTGGGGTCGACACCATGGTAGACAAAAAAAATAAGACCCACGGGGAGGCAGGCTGCTGATTGATTAAAAAATGCAAAAAACAGGCAAAGGATCACTTATTGAACTGGAGAGACACAACGCAGGTGGCAACCCTCAAAAGGGGACCAAAGAGACTGTTCCGGTCGCAGGTGTAAGGCATTCCATTTAAAGTTCCAAATTAAAGACATACTTATTATTACCTACTTAAAACTATATATACCTAAATTCATCTACTATAAGACTGGAAACAGTCCCACAGTCCTGCACCCATGTCACATTAACATCCAGCTGGACCAATATATATGGACTTGAGCCCCCAATGATTTTGAAACGCTAGTAATTATTACAGCTGAGGCACTTACCCGACGCGTATGAAGTATCCATTAAATCTCTAAAAGGTTATAACTACCCGTATGTGATTCTATTCTTCCTAGTAGCTTACTGAGGTCCCAGTGCGGCAATCAATCTCTGCAAGTTCTGGTCCACAAGGCACAGGAATATTCCTCTGTGTCTCAGGTCTCAGTCTGGAAGCTGAGGTACAACCACACATATCATTTTAGTCCAAGCAGATAGCAGGCTCGTTCTGCATTGCAGAATAAATGCATAGACAGAATAAGCTATGCACACTGTGATAGCTGTAAAGGTTCAAGGGGAGGGGAGCAGACGGAGTTAAGTGATTGAGGCCTAAGTATGAAGGAAATATGCACTTCTCATAATTCACTTGAATCTATATTAATACAGGCTGAATGTGGGAGGATAGATTAAAATAAAGTTATTTAGTAGGACGGTCCTTCGGCGTGTGGGCAATCTGGTTAAGTTTAATTTTTTGTTAATTAAATCAATCAAATCAGAAGATACATACCACTGTTTTAAGGGGGGGCAAGCCGGGTAGTCCTACAAAGTACCTCGGTCAGTTTGAATGTAGGTGAAACTTTTGACTAGTGAGCATTAGATTCATAATCATGAAAGATCTGGTACGCCTTTAAAGCCAAATCCATCAAGATAGGTAGCGAGAATTTTAACATTGGAGGAAAGGCGGAGAGGTTTGCTGGGAACAATAAATCCGACAGTGTCGCTTCATTGCTCGGGGGAACGTTTGTAGCCGGCCAATAAAAGGAAAAGGCAGAATGAGAACTGGACAAAGAGCTGCAGTTGTCACAGTATCTTATTTATTAGGTAAATGGATAAAGTAAAATTACTAGTGGGCAATCTCTGAAGACTATTGGGTCTGACACCCAACACTTGTCCGTCCTACGAGACTATGCAGCGCGGAATCCATAGTATGACGCTCTAAGACCAGTTGAAAGAAATGAATGTTTCGATCAAATTGCCGCCACCAGTGCAAAAAATTCCATTGTAGATAATACTAACTGAATACAAGAGGTAGCGAAATCTAAAAACGGATACAACATGGTCATAGTGGCCTTGTACATACTACCAAGATATCTATTTGCCTAATCTAGTATTAATGAGCGGGCTAATGCCCTTCCAGAGCCTTTTAGGGCTCCGGTTAGATTCGATTGATGTCGATCACCTTTATTGAGTTTTTGGACAATGTCCCCGTAGTCCATTGCATTTCTGGAAGTGACATGTTCCCGAGAGTGAATAATTCTTTCACGAAGTATTTATTTGGATCCGTTTGTGCTATGATTTGTGCAATCATGTAGCAACCCATGCTCTTTAGCAGCATGAGTGACGGCAAAATGAGCTCTACTAGAGACCTATATTCTGATTGATGTTGTCATTTTATCAGTTCTGGAGCGTGGGGGCGATACTAGCTGAATCCTATCGAGCGTAAGAGCAAGCTCCTTCTTGCATGGTTATCAATCCATTCTGAGAGGTTATGTTATGTCGCACAAAACTACGCATTTTGTCGAGTAGGAAGGTAGTTCTCCATGATCACTTCTAGGAAAAAACTGCTGGTGGTTCTGAGTTGTTTGACAATGACCTTCTTCAAATTTTGTCTCAGAAATAGTTATCATCCGAATTGAGTAGGGAAATTTCGCCTGATTAGGTTTGGAGTAGGACGTAAGATGCGTCTTTCCGAGAAGAAGTCGCATTTCCTGTGCGATTGCGAATAGTTGTGGGAAAGGACAAGTTATTCAGAGTATGTTTAACCGGTCCGACTAGGTTCTATTTTGGTATGTCGCTGTGATTTCGCCATCAGGCAAGGGAGATTATGCATTGATAATATTTCGGACCGGGGAGAGTATGACTCGTTACCTGGAGCGGAACGATCTTCTCAATCTTAGTAATCTGCCGTGCGCAGATAGTCACGCTTGGTGTGGATCTTTTGTAATTTTTTTTTTTTTTGCTTTGTATTGTGGGCCAATTCCCTTATCCTCTGCATTTTAGCCAAAATATTCTTTTTATTTTTCCTGTCCTTCTGGTTCTTTTACATTCGGCTTTTCCCCTTTCTTGAGTTGCTCTGCTAACTCCTTGATTGTTAGATTTAGGACATGTTCTTAAGACCATATGTTTTTTTTTTTGTGTATGTAGGCGAATGTGAGCCGATAAATAACGTCCCGCTCAAAGTTCTTTTCGCGTAGCCCCCATAGAGGGTGATTGTTGAGGTTTTGATTTGTCATTTTGTTGCCATATTTTTTTTTAATAACTTAGGGCTTATCTTGCTGGTACAACCATCGATTGTTCTAATCCATCGGGTGTAGATTCGCCCATGTTTTGTGAATTTATTGGTTTCGTATTATTGTTGTTATGTTGAACTGCCCAAGTTTTTTTATTTGGCCACCAGTGGAATCATGGAAAGGGGGAAAGGTGCTTTTGAATATTGATTCTAGGATTCTTCTTGAATTTGGATGGGACTTTTTGCCTTATTGACCTGAACAAATAGTCGTAGTCGTTTTGGGAATAAAACGGGGATCCCCATGTGCAACATTTCAAAGAAGAGTTGTATATTATTCTGTGGCTTTGGTGTTGGGGGAAAAATGGCTGTCTTGAAAGATGTCAAATTAAATTTCCCAATCTGGGGGGTATAGTGGGAGGTAATTTAGGGAAGGTGGTTTTCTTATTGTCATAATTTTTGGTTAAGAGGGGATTTTGGTTTCCCAAATGAGCGATTTTTAGTGAGGGAGTTTATTTTAAAAGTCTCCTACTATTGAAATTTGTATTTGCTGGTTCAATTATTCTCCTTTTTTCCCATTTTCCCCACCAAAAAGCCTGTTAAAAACCAAGCCTTGGTTTTGCGGGAAAACAATTTGTTGTCATTTTTATGGCCAACACTTTTTGCATAGTTTAACAAGAAACAGGGCTAACTGTATCAACACGCCCTCAGATAGAAAATTGGGATCCACTAGTTAAAAAGGATTTGGTTGAAGGCCATGAAAAAAAACAATTTTTTTATTTTTTGCCTGGTGGCGTTTTTTTCGTCCCACGGTTTTTTAAGAGTTTTATTTGCTCACCCCACGGATTTATTATATGATTCTCAGGCACTCCCCACGAATATTTCCATTCAAGGTTGGTCCCAATGGAAATGAACGAGGGGGTCCTCAACATTTTTTGTAGGGGAAAAAAAGGGTAATAATTTCAATTAAGCCCAAAAAATTGTGTCAAGAAGGCATAGCCCAAGAATCTTTAAAGTTAAACACGCTCATTCCTTTGGGGGAAAATCAGTTGCGCATTTAAATTTTTTTACCCCCACTAGTTGAATAGGGGACCGACCTGTTTACTCGCGCTTCCATAGAAGGCTTTTTGTCTTCTAAGCCTAATCCTAAAAAGGGCCACTGGATCAATTTTTGAATAAATAATAACTCCCCCATTATTGCCTAGTTATAAACATTAGGTTTTTGCTTCTAATTCTCATCCTTCTTTTCTTCCCCATTAAAAAATTGAAATGTTCAATTTTTTTTTTTTCCAACAATTTTGGCGGGACCACTGGGAAAAAAACTGCAATTAAAAAAAACAGGGCCAAAATTTAAAATTAAATTTTTCCAAGGGCATGTTGTTTGGGACAAGGACCTAGGGATCTAAAAAAATTCTTTATTCGTCCCAAGGGTTAAAACAGAATGCCTCACTTTCCCCAAAAATAAACCTTTCAAAGTCTGGGGCCCAGGCAATGGGTTAGCCTTTCTATTACATTAACAAAAATTTACCTTCAGGGCTCAAATGGTTGATGGACCCCTTGGGGCGCCTAGTGGTACTTGAGGTGGGTTCAAGGCTTTTCACAATTTTTCAGGCAAAAGGGCCGCCCTTGTACCTCAATTTGGGGGGCTCATACCGTTAACCCAAGGGGGGGGCCATGTTAGGTTCCATTTTTGTGTGGGAAAGGGCTCCTAAAAAAAAGAGGAAAAATAAAAAAATTTCTCGTCTCACCCAGCACAGAAGTTTTCCTGTGTGGCCTCTTCACCTTTTTCCTTTTCCCACTCTCTTAAAAAAAAAACAAATCAAATGGAAAAAAAATCCACTTGAAGGATTTGGGAGGGTAAACATAAAAAAAAACAAACATAAAAATATTATGATAAAAAACGTTATTGTCTCCAGGGATTAATAATGTTTATCTTTTCATTGGGGGGGAAAAAAAAAAAAAATTTTACAAATAATCTCCAGGGGGGGGAAAAAAAATTACAAATTAAGTTTTTGGTCCATAGTAGTTAATGTATGTAGAGCTGTCCAGAAACATAATTGCAAAGCCATGTATGATTAAATGTCATTTCTACTGAGAACAGACAAAACTCTTGTCACTCACACCATCGATTTGTTTTACAAGTCCTAATATATTATCACTTCCTCCTGTTGTCATTTGGACCCTTCCTGAGATCAATCGTTGAACAAACATACATACACACATATCCACATCTGTGATAAAATTCACCTGAATTTCCTAGAAAAAAAATACAATAAAATAAGCAAGATAGGAGGAAGTGGCAACAAAGTTTTTAAAAAAATTAGTTTATACAAAGAACATTTCTTAAATGAAAAATATTCTCTCTGGAATGTGGACACATTAACCTTCACATACTGCGGTATAATTGCAAATATGCACAATCAATTTATATACATTTTTTTCAAGAATATTGGAACTGATTTTAGAGAAAAAATTAGAGAGTGGGCGAGAGAACAATCTGTGAGGAGTGCTTCCTAGACAAGCAGCCTTGTGCACACACCTCTAGTGATCTAGCCTACAGCCAGGCCCTTTTCCCCACTGGCAATCCAGGCCCAACACTGGTTCAATCCAGCCTTTATATCTGAACACATGTTTTTGTGGGGGAGGCAAGTCTTTTACGTGCAAGGCTCTGGGTGTTTACCAGAATCTATTAAGCTTAGTCCTTTACTGTCCTTGCCTTAAAGGACACTGCTGCACATGTGTGTTCTCAAGGATGCCTACCCTACTGAATTAACTGATAGTTAATTTTAATCAAGAATTGGCTTCAATAAAAGCCTAAAGAGGCAGATGAACGGCGCTGTTTGGTTCTGATATGTAGCAGAGCCCCTTAGCCCTCTCTTCACAAAAAAACTGGCAGAAGTAATCATTCATCCATCACTCAAGTCTGCTGGTCAGGCCCTGGCATTGATAATAAACATGGAAAATCTTCCTCATTTCTGTAATCAAGATGTTCCAAACATTCAATACTCATTTAGACTTCCCGGTTTATGTGAGAATAAAGGAGAAAATGCTCAGCCCATAGCTGATTTGGCTCCTGGATAGAGCATCACCCTCGTATTGAAGGGACCAGGGTCGATTCTGGTCCAAGGGAACATGCCTGGGTTGCAGCTTGATCCCATAGGGGCTGTGCAAAGGCAGACAATCATTATTCTCTCTCCATCATTAATGTTTCTATCTCTATTCTCTCCCTCTTCCTTTCTCTCAGAAATCAATAAAAATGTTAAAAAAAAAAAAAGAAGAAGAAAAAGAGAAAATGCTCAAAAAGTATATCCGGACCCTGCCAGGCAAGTACTAAGGTTTGCAACTTTTTATTGATCCTCCCAGTCCAAGCTAAGTCCGGTTATAGCATCATGTCACATTGTAGGCCGCTGAGGTGCAGGAGCTGTAGTGTATCTCCTGAGATTCCAGGTTGGAGGCCCAACACTGAGACCTTAGATCCCACGAGAGTGCTGCTCCCTACATGGTCCAGTGGGTTCAGAAGCCCCAGTTTCTTTTCAAAAGCCCTAAAATATAAACAAAGGTGCTTGTTGGCACTGTGGAATTGAAGGGATTTCACTGTCCTGAGAATGTTACTTGTAAGGTTGCCTCTTCCTGAAGGTGGTGGAGAATGTTAGTAATGCGGGTTAAAATAAAAGTGTCGACTTTAATACTACATAACATTTAAAAAACGAAAAAAACAACCATGCTGGTATGGCGCCAGTGGTTACGCATCGGTGCATGCACAAAATGTCCCCATTTGATTTCTCATCTAGGGCACATGCCTGGTGTAGCGGGTCCCATTCCAACAGCAGAGTGCAGGAGGGTAGCCCATCATGATTCTCTCTCATTATTGATTGATTCTATCTCTCTCCCTCTCCCTTCCTCTCTGAAATTCATAAAAAATTTTTTAAAATGTATAAAAATTATACTTAAAAAGGTAAAAATTATTAAAACACTCAATACAAATACAAAAATTTATTTCCTAAAGCAAAAAAGGAACAAAATTGAGTGAAAATTCTACATGATAATTTGTTTATTCCATTGTCTTTTTGTTCAAGAAAATTTGCCAAAACTCATAAAACCATCAGGCAGAACATATGTGTCAGAAGTTATAACAAAGAATGCAGACACAGCAAATATACATCTGAGAAAAGACTCAACCCAATAAAATTTCTAGAAAAAAGTACAACCAACCATGAGGTAGCATGATTAATTACAAAATAAAATGTTTAATAAAGAATGAATGACCAAACAAAATTATCACTCTAGAATTTGAAGAATGTGAACCCTCCCATACTACTGGGAAAAATGCAAAAAAGTAACTATCAGTTTATTTTTATTAATTTTTTTTAAAACAATCTTTAGACCTGGCTGGTTTGTGGCTCAGTTGGATAGGGCTTTGGCCTGCGGACTGAAGGGTCCCAGTTCGATTCCGTCAAGGGCACATGCGTGAGGTTACAGGCTCGATTCCTAGTGTGGGGTGTGCTAGGAGGCAGCCACATCAATGATTCTCTCACCCCTCATCAATGATGTTTACCTATCTCTCCCTCCTTCCTCCCTTCCTTCTAACCTCAGAAATCATAAAAATATATTTTAAAAACAAATAAATACAAAAAAATTTAAATATTAGCATACCCATAGAGCCGAGCTAGTTGGTTGAAGTTTCGCTCCATTCTTAGTGAGACATGCCATACACACTGATGTTTTTTGTTTTAAACTTATTTCCTTATTGATTTTCAGAGAGGGAGAGGAGAGTCAATCATTGATGGCACCGCTCCTGCAAAACCACTAACGTGGGTGATTCAGTCAGCCCCCAACCCAGCAAAAAAAAAAAGGACAGTGCCCTTTGGGCAGAATCGAATCTGGAACCCTTCAGTTTGAAGACAAGATGCTTCAATCCACAGATCGCAAACCGGTCTAGGGTAAGTTTTATTATTATTTTAAAGAATAGTTGATTAGCCCTGGCTGTTTGGGCTCATGATGAGCTTCGGCTGTGACTGAGCAGTCCCGGGATCGATTCTGGTCAGGGACATGTGCCTTGGTTGCTGGCGCATTCCCGGCGGGGGAGGGGTTTTCAGGGAGCCACTGATTGATGTTTCTCCTCAACGATGTATCTACCTCTCTCCCTCCTCCCTTCCTCTCTGTAAAAAATCAATAAAATATACTTTTTTAAAAAAGAATAGTTTATTAATTTTTAGAGAGATATGGGAGAGAAGGAGAAATATTGATTGAACAGTGCCATATTGGCCAGTGACGCTCCTGCAAACACCCACATCTGTGGATCTGAGCCCACATCTCAGCACATATCCCCTTCCCCGCCTGCAATCATATTCCACATCCGGTGCTACACTAGAAATTATGACCCAGTCACTGAGCCAACACACCGTCCAGAGTTGTATTTTCTTCCCATTTAGAAATCTCAAGTTGCCTAGACTCATAAAATTAAACATTCATCTAGATATAAAACTCAATTATGCACTTTGCATTTTCACAAAGTAAATTAAGACTTATAGATATAAAAAAAAAGAAATTACAAACAGAAAATTATTGTAACCCGAATGTATTAAAAAACCAAAATTTAGGGAAAAGGGACAAAGCTTAAGAGATATATGCCATTCACATAGGGATTACCTCTTAAGCATTAATAACTCTTCGAGGTATTAAGTGGATATAGTGAATAAATCACAAATCCAATTTTAGTAAGACACAACAAACATAAAAACTCTATAGTCATTTTAATGTCTTCGTGTCTAGATATAGATTGTAGATCCATGCAAACTTAATAGCTTGTATGATCAAGGGGAGGTTAAAAGAGGTAAGTGAAGCCGCGAATCTCATCAACAAACAGATCTATGGTCACAAATTAATAACTGATTTAAGAATATGTTTCCATGTCACATAGTTATCAGCACATGCACGTATTGAGAAAACACGTTAGCTTACAGTGCTTGTACAATTTGTTACATCATAATAGAGACGGTAACACTTGTTTAAATGATTTATAACTATATTATGGAAGACAAATTCATGGTAGTACAGCAGTGTGGCATCATGATATTCATAACGCATCCCCACAGAACGGAGCCTCTGATAGTCCTCATCTCCATGATAGAAAATGGAACAAACAAAGAAAACCGTAAATCACCCCCAAACCCAACAAAAGCCGCATCCCCCTGAACAAAGACTCAGTCCTTTGGATCTCCTCTTTTATTCGCTTGCCATAGACAGCATCTAATGGCTCTGTAAGGGTAACATCGAAAGGCTACAAGCCACAAAAACAACCTAGTTATAAGCAATGTACAATGACTTGCTCTCAAATATGATTAAACCATCGCTGGAAAGGCCTCGACATGCTTCTGTGGTACACCCACCACTCTATACCCTCTTAGTTTCCCTCCAAATAAATTCCTGTATTCATAGGTGAAGTGGCAAATCTCCAATTCACGATCGAATGCCACTCTCGCCCAACAATAACTTAGTCCGCACAAACCTGTTTGTGCTCAGTGGATAAGAGCGTCAGCCTCGGACTGAAATTTCGCCAGGTCATTCCTTCAAGGCAATTAACCGTTGTTCCAGCCACAATCCCCAAATGGGATGTGCAGACGTTGGCGAGATAATGATTCTATCTTCCTACTGTCCTCATCGATTGTTTCGTTGCTAACGGCCTATTCCCACTCTACCATTTTCTCTCTGTAAAGATCCGTCAGATAAGAATATATTTTTAAATAAACTTGAGGTAGTGTCTATTCCTACTTGAAAGGTGTACCCCCTCACTCTATGACACAGAATACACGAACTCATGACCAGTTGAAAATTGTAGCCTTAGGGCTCATGGCTCACGGTGCAAAAACATACACAACAGATTCCCTTCACATTATTTGGACCAGCCCCCTTATATCACAATAAAGATATCTCATGCGCCCAACATCATTGAGCTTGTCACAAAGGCCACCCTCGATCTTGAGGATCATTGTTCTCAAAACATCCAAAAATTCTCATATAGAATTTTAACAGCTCCACATGCTTCCAATAAAGATTATCGAGCGACAATAGTTAGAATGTTTGCCAAAGATACTGCTTGCCGATTCGGAATTTCTACCACCATACTGTCTCTCCAGAGGGCAAATAATTTTTAAGACGCACCCAATAAGTTATTTTAGTTTATAAGATTGTTTGTATTAACTTGTTATATAAGTATGCAAAGTGTATAGTATTTGATGACAAGATTGAGCTTTGAATTCAACAATTAATAAAATATATTGTGTGGAGATTAATATAGTGAAAGATTTAATCTTTATATCAAAATATTATAACAGTGTATTTGAGGATTATTTGGTGTATTATTTGGTGAGGAAAAAAATTTTGTTGTAATATTAAATTTTTGGTGAAGTTTTAAATATTATTTTTGATTAAAGTTAGATGTATATAGGATTTGTTTTGAATATGTTTTGTATGTGTAATATTATTTTTTCCACTTCACTGCATTTAAAAAGGCTTTTTCCTGTTAACTCTCTGAGATGATATAAGTATTTTTTTAGGGTAAAAATTTTCCACATTTCTGCATTGAAAAATAATTTTTCCCAGGGGAACTCTCTGAGACAGGGAACTTTCTCCGTAAAAGATTTTCCACATTCACTCAATATAAGGCTTTTCTCCGGGTATGACCTCTCCATTTTAAAAGGATGGTTTTAGAGTAAAAGATTTCCACAACCTCACGAAAAATTTTTCCCCTGTGAACTTCCTGATTTGGAGCCCATCCAACTTGAAAAAATTTTTTCCACTTCAATCTTTTAAAAAAGGTTTTTCTCCCCTGAACCTCGAGATAGGGGAGACCTTTTTCTTCGTTAAAAATTTTTCCACATTCATGCATTTATAAACTTTTTCTCCCCTATAACTATCAGAGATATGAAACGTTTTTACGTAATAATTTTCCACATTCACTCATTGAAAAAAGGCTTTTCTCCAGTGGAATGGTTTAATTGAGAAAAGTACTATTTTTTTATTTTTTTCTTTTTTGTTTTGTGTGGTTAGGAGGAGGTTTTGGGTAATATGTAAATAATGGTTTAGGATAAAAGTATAGTTATAGTTGTGTAATAGATTGATTTGGTTTTGTGAATATGATAGATGTTGTTAAGGGAGAATGTTAGAAGTTTTTTAAGTTAAATTTTCTTTTGGATATATATAGATTGTTAAAGTTGTGAGAAGTTGAAATAAGTTGAATGGTTTATAAGTAAGGTTTTTATTTAAAAAGTATATATGAAAAGTTCATTTAATAAGGATATTATAGTTGTTTGGATGTTTAGTGGAATCATGCATAAAACAATAAATAGAATAATTGTATATGTTGGCAAGTTAATCGGGGAACATTGGATAAGTATTATGTAGTAGGTTAATTTGTGGAAGAATTGAATTGTATAAATACAGAAATAGATGAAGTGAAATAGAGTATTTTGTGTTAATGTACAATAAAATCAAGAATAAATACAAAGAAAAAAATTGGGAATACTTGAGTAACATGGTTGCATGATGTGTATGAAGTAATGAAAAAAAGAGTTTATCACGTTAAGTCCGACATATCAACATAATCGTTTACCAGGGTATGTCCGATTACCGATAATAAAATATGAGAATGTCCCATGTAACTAGCTCAACAGACTCATCACAGGAGAGAAAATATCTAGAATATAAGCTGATATTGGAGAGGATTTTATTATAAGTGGAAGGAATAATAAGTATTTAAGAGATTAAAACTTGCTCTTCTCCTAACAGGCTAACTAATAGAAAGAAAATTTATAGGTGGGTTTAGGGTATATGAAAAACAATTGTGTATTTGGGGGTGTATCTGCAAGACTCATTAGTCCATTTACAAAAGTTTCAGACAATTTAAGATTTACGATTGTGATATACATCCAAGAATAAGATCACGGTGTTAGGAAATGAAACCATAGAGGACAGAGGAATACAGAGAAAAATTTAATTTATTAGTATTTCTGAATATCTCCCACTAATTGTATCGTCACACATTAGTAGGCTGCAAGGAGTTGATGGAGACAATATTGTGGGTTACGCGATGTTTATTATCCAATATAACTATTTTTTATACGCTATTGCTTTCAGCATGAACGATATTGTATGGAGGTTGCATCAGTTAAATTGTTGTAGTATGAAAGTATTGGTGCAAAGTATGGTTGAAGGGGAAGTGTGAGTAGAAATTAAGAGAAGGATTTACTATGACAATATCTAGTGCTACGCAAATGCACCATTAACAAAAGAGTAAAATTGGGTGATGCTATGGAAACTAGACATGGTTTACTACAGTTCATAGTTGTATGAATCTAGAATTAATATATATATATTTTGTGTTTACAAATACGATTCCCCCGAACACGCTATCAAGATAGTAATAGTGGCCTCTAAGAATGAGCCCAGTCTTGGATAAATCATTGTCCTGCGGCGGTAATAAGTTGTATGTGTTTCTTACATCCAGTGTTTATATGGTCATATTCCATATATTTAAAAGTTGAGTCACACGCGGTAGAACATTAAATTTAAGTGAGTGAATGATAACATATTTGTTTTGAAATCATCAACATGTGCATAGTGAGAGTTAAAGTTGCTTCCCCATTAAGATCAATCCATACAAAAAGCCAACCCCAGAAAGGGGTTAGAAAAAACCATTTTGCTCTGTGATAGAGATCAGTTCTGATAATGGATGAATATTTGAAAATGGATTGAATGATTATCTACCATTTGCTGTACTTCCCTAAAAGTATGTAGGACAGAGCGGTATGATTGTTCTCTCATACTGATGTATTTCGAACATCTCCATCTCCCTCCCCCTTCCTCATTTCCAAAAAATCAATAAAATGAACCCTATATCCGTTTGGCTCAGATATAGCGCGTCAGACCTGACAGAATGAGGGGTCCCTGTCGAATTCAGTCAAGCCATTGCCTTGTTACTGCTCACTACCCATGGTGTGTGCAGAATACCCGTAGCTATTGATATTACCTCAACTCTGTGTATTAGCTCAATTCTCTAGCACTCTCACCCTTTACTCACTGTAAAAACATTCCAATCAAAAAATTGATTTATAAAATATATTTATATGAAATAAAAAGAGGTACCAGTATGACCCACATAAGACAGAACACAATTAAACGATAAAACTGCATAGAAAATACAGGATAACTGTTAAGCCAAACTCTTGTCTAAATACCGAATGTCCAAGAAACAGTGTTAAAGATACTAGCTTTAAACTAAATACAATAAAGCACCCTAACCCATTTGGACTCAGTGGATAAGCTATGGCCTGCAGACTTAAGAGTCACAATGTGTATTTGTCAAGTGCATGAACTGTGTTGGGCGGACATCCCCATTATAAATGCTTGAAGGTATTCTTTAAGAAGAAAAAAATGAATAACCGAAAGAAAAACTATGAACCTCTTAAATACAAGCTATCAACATGTGTATCGATAATAAGTAATTAACAAAGTCTATTGAACGATTTAAACTTGATATAATAGAATAAGGCTTGAATAGGTAAGATACATCCCTATCATGAAGGGACTTGTGCGTACCAAGACTGGACACCAATTCATACTTGATACTGAGAATAGGCATCGGATGGCAATTCATGAGTTGGATGGTGTACACCGACTAAAGAGCTATGTATGAAAATAATAATCCAACTAAATATATCTAACGAAGACAAGGATGTTTTAAGAAAGTCAACTAGAAAGTAAATATCATCATACAATAGCTTATCAAACATTCAGTTAGAATGTAACTCAAAGGAAATTATTTAATCATCTAGCCTACATTGAGTTCTCAAAGAATCTCACGATAACCAAACATTCATCTCCTGAATCTGACACAACAAAACAATTATACTCCAAAGATTATCAAAGGACAAAACCCCGTCAATATCAGACACAATTTATGAAAGAGGAGCCACAACTAAAAGAGAATGTATACCTAAAAAGTATATTTAAAAAAAGATAAAAAAGGTCAAACCTTAATTGACACTAAAGCTTAAAGTTAAGTAACGAAAACCCAGACTCAAATAATTAAAAAATAAATACATAAAAAAAAGGAAACATAACTACATCTAACTATAACCCCAAAATGCACTATATAGGATAGTTAGTTACAAAGATGTACATACCACTCCATAGTGAAATTTTGTTCAGATCGCCACTGTAGCTCCTGAAAGAAATAATAACACATCCAGAGCCCCTGGACAATGGTCTCATTGTGGATGATTGGTCCCAAAGCACCTACATATGTTTTTATTGGATCCTAATCAAAAAGGCACATATGACAACAACCATGAACTGCATAAGGTAAATGTCACAATCAAATCCGTCACTTCACTTTCTGTTCTCTGTCGACCCTCCGGTCCTCAAAAACTAGAAATGAAATGCTCTGCCCACATATTAATCACTGATTGAGCATTGACTCATGGATCTAGAGTCAGCATATGACTTGTCCCTTGTTAGACACAACGCACTGTGTGCGAGCTCAATCATCCAGCAGATCCCTCCATCGCAGCAACTTTATGATTCTCTCAATCATACATTAGATCGTATTTATCTCACATCATCCTCTTCCTCTAGACAGCGGCTTCTCTTCAAACCTTCTTGTCAGCAACCTCAATCTCACAGGTCGCCTAATGACACCACTCATATCAAATATTTATATGACGATGACAATATACTGACAAAAATAACAGAGTTATGATAGCAACAAAACATTTTTGTGCACTTCAACAATGTGAACATAATAATAGGAGTTTAGGGCGATAAAGAACGTTAGAAATACACTAAGAATACTATTAAAGGCAATATTGCGATATATAAGTATTTAATAAATCCTTTATAATGAATAATTAATTCTCCCTAGCCAATGGACTTTCAAGATAAAGCGAGGCTTGTGCAACGTAGGCATTGTTCTATTCCCAGTCAATAGTACTTATAATGCATAGTCCGGTTCGCCACTACCTCAGAAGACCACATTGGTGCACCATGAATTGCTCTCTCCCTCCCAAACATCTCTCGAAAAGAACAAAAATGAAAAACATCCTCTCTTTTCCAGATAAAAAGATGCACAAAATATAAGTTTAATTTCTAATAATCAATCATAATAAGGGGGGGGGGGTCCATGTCTGGGGGTCATAATTCATTCGGGGGGGGGGGGGGGCAGGGGTGGGGGGGGGGGGGGGGGGGGGGGGGGGGGGGGGGGGGGGGGGGGGGGGGGGGGGGGGGGGGGGAGGGGGGGGGGGGGGGGGGGGGGGGGGGGGGGGGGGGGGGGTGGGTAATGGGGGGGGGGGGGGGGGGGGGGGGGGGGGGGGGGGGGGGGGGGGGGGGGGGGGGGAGGGGGGGGGGGGTGGGGGTGGGGGGGGGTGGGGTGGGGGGGGGGGGGGGGGGGGGGGGGGGGGGGGGGGGGGGGGGGGGGGGGGGGGGGGGGGGGGGGGGGGTGGGGGGGGGGGGGGGGGGGGGGGGGGGGGGGGTGGGAGGGGGGGGGGGGTGGGGGGGGGGGGGGGGGGGGGGGGGGGGGGGGGGGGGGGGGGTGGGGGAGGGGTGGGGGGGGGGGGGGGGGGGGGGGGGGGGGGTGTAACCAAAATGTGTGTGTGGAGGGCGGGTGGGTTAACTCGGGCACATGGGGTGTTGGGGGGGGGGGGGGGGGGGGGGGGGACAACTGGTAACACACACATCATGGGGGGGGGGGGGGGGGGGGGGACAAAAGGGGGGGTGGGGGGGGGTGAGGGGATATTGGGGGAGGGGGGGGGGGGGGAGAGGTGTAAGGGGGGGGGGGTGGGGCGGGGGGGGGGGGGGTTGGGGTAACCAACGTGGGGTGGGGGGGGGGGGGGGGGGGGCAAAACTGGAATAGATTCCGTGGTGGGGGGGGGGGGGGGGGGGGGGGGGGGGGGGGGTGGGGGGGTGGGGGTGGTGGGGTGGGTTGTGGGGGAGGGGTGGGGGGGGGGGGGGGGGGGGGGGGTGGGGGGGGGGGGGGGGGGGGGGTGGGGGGGTGGGGGGGGGGGGTGGGGGGGGGGGGGGGGGGGGGGGGGGGGCCGGGGGGGGGGGGGGGGGGGGGGGTGGGGGGGGGTGGTGTGGTGGGGGGGGGGGGGGGGGGGGGGGGGGGGGGGGGGGGGGGGGTGGGGGGGGGGGGGTGTCGGGGTGGGGGGATTAAAATAACAAAGGTGGGGGGCTGGGGGGGGGGGGGGGGGGCCAGAGCACATTGCCCTCCCAAGCACCAGGTTGTGTGTCTGAAAGCAGAGCACAGTGCCTCCCTGGCTCCCCCGGCTTTGTTTATGACGCAGAGGTCAGTGCCTCCGTGCCTCCCGGTTGTGTGCTAGAGCTAGAAGGTCAGTGCTTGTGGGCTCGGGGAGTAATACTACAAAGCCTATTTAACACACAAAATAATGTTTCCTTATGTTTAACAATAATAAAACAATATAATATTCAAAAACTATTTAAACCAAAAAAATAGTTAACAACAGATAAGGGGGTTTAAAACAATTTACAAAAAATATATACACATGCCCAACAAAAATAGAAAATGCTTTTCCCCCCTGATCAATGGAAACCCCCAGCTTCCGCAACACTACCAACCAAAAAGTTTTTCCCCTGTGAATTTTATTAAAAGGGGGGGAAAATTTGGGGACTTCGGGAAATTTAGGGGGGAGCAAGGGCTACGACCCCCCTCCCCAGGAAAAGCAATTTCCCCAGGAAACGGGAAAATCAAGCAAAAACCACATCTAAAATGGGAGGACGAGCCACCCTGGGAGAGGGGGCCCGGGAAACCCCAAACCAAGCCCGGGTTTCACTGGTGAAGTGAGGGTTTTTAACCCCACAAGGAAAAATTTTTAAAAAATTTTCCCCAGAAACACATTAGGAACAGCTTCTCAAAACCCCTCATCAAGGAGGCTCCTTTCCCCTCCTGGAAAAAAGAAACAGGGCAATTTTCCTCAAAGGTAAACGCCAACCTGTCAGAATGGAGAAAATTTGAAACAGAGCTGTCTCTCTGAGAACCCCCACTCCTACTCTCCAGACCAACCTTCCCCCCCCCAACCTCCTCCAGGGCACCCGGTTAGTGTGGACACCAGGCCCCTAATGCCAAGTGGCAGGCTGCTCTCTCATCAGCATCCCATTACTCAACTGGGATTGTCCCTCCTCAGAGCAGCTGGGTAGGGTGGGGAAGGTTTGGGGGAGGGGAGGGCGAGAGAGCAATGCCATTTAAGGCTGGGCGATGCCTGCTGGGCCCAGAACTTCCTGCCAAGCAATTCCATTACCATCTCTTGAGATTATGCCTCCCGAAGACAATAGCCAAGCAAGGGGTTATGCTTCCATTTAAATCTCCACAACAGGTTCCCAGGGACAAGCTAACACTTCCTCCACTGGGTAATCGTTTAACCCCTTCCCATCTTCGGTCCCCAAGTTTCACTCCCTTGGTTCTGCCTCCTCTTCCAGCTCCAATTCAACTGGAATCTCCCTGGACATGACCCATGAACTGGCAATGGCAAAAAATCTTCCATGAAGCATGTCTGAGAGCCCAGCAAGCGACTCCCTAGTTCCCTGATGGGTGCTTAAGAAAGTCATGCCGTCCCGGGCTCCTGGCAGGCAGCTTAGAGAAGAAGCACAGTGCTACCAAGCTCTCAGCAGGGTGCTGAGAGCAGAGTCACAGACTTCCCGGGCTCCCAGAGGGTGCTGAGAGCAATTCAGGCCTCCGGACCTTCAGTTGTGTGCTGAGAGCCCCAGCACAGTGGTACTCCCTGAATCCTGGTTGGTTGCACTGAGCAAGTCAGTGCCTCCCGGTGGCATCCGGCAGGGTGCTATGAGAGCGAAGCACAGTGCCTCCCGTCCTCCGCTTGGTGCTGAGAGCTCAACAGTGGCCTCTGAGGGCTCCTGTTTACGGTGCTGAGAACAGAGCCTGTACTCCCGGGTGCTCACGGCATGGTGCTGAGAGCCAGCAACAGTGTCTCTCGGACTCCTGGTTGGGTGCTCTGAGGCAGAGTCATGCCTCCCTGGGCTCCCGGAGGGTGCTGAGAGCAGAGTTCAGAGCCCTCGGTCTCCAGCAGGGTGCTGAAGCAAGGTCAGTGCTCCTGGGCTATCGGCCAAAAAGTGCTGAAAGCATAGTCAGTGCCTCGCTGGGCTCCGGTTTTTGTGCTGAGAAAGAGCACGGTGCCACCCTGGCTCCCGGCAGAGTGCAGAGGATAAGAGTCATGTCTCCTCAACCTCCTGTAGGGTGCTGAGAGCGGAGCAATGTACTTTCCCGGGATCCCGGCATGGAAGGCTGAGAGCAGAGCACGTGCCTCCCAGACATCCTGGTTGGGTGCTGAGAGCAGAGTCAGTGGCTCCCGGGCTCCAGTAGGGTGTACTGAAGAGCAGAGTCAAGTGCCTCACGGGATCCCGGGTATGGTCTGAGAGCAGAGCACAGGGCTTCTGATCTCCCGACAGGGTGCTGAGAGAAGAGTCAGTGCCTCCCGGTTTCCAAGGTTGGTGCTGAGGACCGAGCACAGTGCCTCCCCACACTCCTGGTTGGTTTGAGGAGCGAGAGCACAGTGCCTCCCAAAACTCCTGGTTGGAGTGCTGAGAGCAGAGCCACAGTGCCTCCCAAACTCCTGGTTGGGTGCTGAGAGCAGAGTCAAGTGTTCCCGGGGCTTTCCAGTAGGGTGCTGAGAGCAGAGATCCAGTGCCCTCACGGGATCCCGGATGGTGCCTGAGAGCAGAGCACGGGGCCTTCTTATCTCCCGACAGGGGCTGATAGTATAGTCAGTTGACTTCCGGGATCCCGGTGGGTGCTGATAGCAAGTCAGTGCCCTCCCCCGGTTCCCGCGTTGGGTGCTGAGAGGCAGAGCAGTGTGCAATCTTGATCTCTTGGCAGGATGCAGAAGCAGATCAGTGTCTTCCCGGCTCCCATTTGGGAGCTGAGAGCAGAGCACTGGTGCCGAGTGCAGATTCAGTGCGCCCCGAGCACCAAGGTGTGGGAGCTGAGATTAGAGCACAGAGCCTCCCGGACTCCCAGTTGGTGCTAAAGAGGAGATTATGGTGTCTCCCGGGCTCCTGGCAGGGTGCTGAGACCACAGTTCATGCCTCACAGGGTTCCCCGGTAAGGGAGCTGAAAACAGAGCATGGTTCCCCTCCTTAGCTCGCCCGGCTTGGTGCTGAGAGCCAAGTCCATATTTTCCCGAGCTCCCGACAGGGTGCTGGGAGAAGAGTCAGTACATCCGGGATTCCGGTTGGGTGCTGAGAGCAGAGCACAGTGCTACTGGGCTCACGACAGGGTAGTGAGAGCAGAGTCAGTGCCATCCCCTGGCTCCCATTAGGGTGCTGAGAGGAGAGCACGTGGTCCTTCCAGGCTGCGTGAGGGGTGCTGAGAGCATAGTCACTGCCACAATGGGTTCCTGGTAGGGTACTGAGAGCAGAGCACGGTGCCTCCAGCTCCCCAGCAATGGAGGTGGCCAGCAGAAAAACATGGTGCCTGCTGGGATAACGGAAGGGTGCTGCGAGCAGAATCTGTGCTTTCCCCCGGGCACCAAGGTTGCTGAAGCAATCATATCACGGGACTCCATTCAGGGTGCTGAAAGCAGAGACAGGGTCCCCGAGCTTCCGGGGCAGGGTGCTGAGAGCAGAGTCAGGAGTGCCTCCCATGATCCCGGTTGGATGCTGAGAGTAGAGCATAGTGCACCTCCCGATCTCCCAGCATGGTGCTGAGATTAGAAGCATGCCACCCGATCTCCCGCATGTGTGCTGAGATCAGAGCACATTGGATCCCAGGCTCCAGACAGGGTGCGAGAGCAAGGCCTGCCTCCCCGAGCTCCTGGCAGGGTGGCTTGAGAGTTGAGTCCCAGTGCCTCCTGGTCTCCCGGTTGGGTGCTGATAGCAGAACACGGTGCCCTCCCAAGCTCCTGCAGGGTGCTGAGAGCAGATTCGGGCTTCCCGGGCTCCCGGAGGGTGCTGACAAGCAATTCAGTGCCAGTGGAAATTTCTTTCTGGGCACCCTTTGGGTGCTGATAGCAAGCCAAAGTGCTCCAGGGCTTCCAGCAGGGTGCTGAGAGTTTGAGTTAGTGCCTCCCAGCACACAATCAGGGAGCTTTGAGCAGAGTCAGAAGCCTCCAGGCTCCCGTTTGGGTGCTGAGGGCAGAGGCACGGTGCCTTCCCGTGCCCTGGTGGGTGCTGAGAGCAGAGTCAGTGCCTCCTGTGCATCCCGGCATGGTGCAGAGAAAGCGACTCAGTGCCATCCCAGGCTTCTCAGGTTTGGGTGCTGAGAGCAAGAGCACATGCCGTCGCTGGTCTCCCAGCAGGTGTGTGCTGAGGTGGTCAGGGGGCGTCAGGTGCCGGGGTGCCGGATGCCGGAGTGTCGAGGGGGCGGGCGCCGTGGCATTGGGTGGACATGTCTTGTATATGATTCAAGTGGGACACAGGATTTTAGTGCACAGTGCCAAGGAGGTTTGGGGGGGGGGGTTTTGGGGGGGGATAGGGGGGACAGACCCAGAGAAGGGGAGAGACAGAGAGAATCCTAAATACATGGAGAAAGGGTGGGGGCAATGACTCTGATTCTCGCCTTCCCTCTCTCAGCACCGCCCTGCCGGGACCCTGCCGGAACCTTGGGACAACAAGAGTAATGACCCACAATCCCACAGCTTTTTGACATCCGACTGCTCCACATCCTTCTAATACTCTTGCTAGCTGGCAGCAATCTATAGTGCCTGACACTGGAAGCCTCGTATGCCCGCGTGTCTACGCTCGGTGCTACTCAGCCGCCTCTGCATCAGGGGAGCGCACGAGCTGCAGCATGTCTGGCCCTCTAGGCGACCCGGCACTCCCGGCCCGTCGCTAGCAGACCCGTCGAGCTGGGAGACCAGGAGGCACTGTGCTCTAGGCTTCATCAACACGGAAGCTAAGAGCAACAACTGGAAGCCCGGGAGGCACGGAGTCAAGTGCTTTCATAACACAACGATCAAACAGCTGGCCTATTCCCTCTGCGCGGGAGCACAAGTGAGCGGCTGTTAGGGAGGTGGTGCTGGAGGCACATGCACGAGAACCAGAGCAAGCTCTGCTAGCCAGTGCCATCCCCGGACTTCGCGGACAACATTGTGGTGCTGTAGCACCCTCCCAGAAAGCCATCGGAGTCAGCAGCCGTGCTCTGCTCCTTGTGCAGCGTCATCTCGAGGGCCGGAGAGCGCGGGAGCCTCTGGGAGGCACGTGGACTCAGCTCACAGCACCCTGACTGAGAGCCAGCTACGCGAGAGCCACTAACTCAAGCTCATCAGGCTTAGCCTCCCCGTGCCACCCTGCAGACGGTATAAGATTCGTACCCATACTCGTGTGGCAGGGTTGGGGGTGGGGTCCCTATGTTTCCGTAGCATCGGTCTGGGAACAGAGCTCAGAGTCTCAAGTCGGTCAGCTGCACTCTCTGGCAGTTGTCTCCGGTTTGGGTGTGCACAGCCCTGGAGCAGCTGAGATCAGCGATACTGCCGGCACTGTCGTATCTGCGCATATCGAGTGCTACTCGAGAACTGCGACAGCAGCCCCGCAGCAGTGCGCGTCCTGGGCTTTGCCAGGCAAGTAGCTGACGGGGGGGGGGGGGAGTGGAGTGAAAGGGGGGGGGGGGGGGGGGGGGGGGGAGAAATCACTGAAGCTCTGCTGAGCTACAAGCTGCCCAGTCCAGGCCTCAGGTCAGAGTTAACGGACTCCCGACAACCAACCCCCAGGAGAGCGCAGCTCCACCACCCAGCAAGCCCTCCAACAGCAGAGTCGCACATCCCCCCTTCCCCTCACCCGGTGCAATCACTCCGGACACCCATCTCCATCCCGAGGCAGGGTGCTAGTCAATCAGCAGGAGATCAGAGTTCGGGCGGAAAGTCTGGGGGAGCCTTCTAGAGCTAGCATCAGTCGGAAATGTCTGCAGCGCGTCCTCTACAGGGAGCACCGCATGGCTCAGCAACTCTCGCATGCACGGTTATAGCCCCGGACAGTCCTACATAACCCTGAAGCCAGTGGTCCTGTAGCTTTCGAGATCGATCAGTCTGCATCCGCATTCATCACTTCCCGCAGCACGCAATCCGCGCAGTGTTTCAGCTTAGAGGGAGACACAACTGACACATCTGCTTATCTGCGGTGCTGGTCCCGCTATGGTGATAACCCAACGGAGCCTCCAGTTCCAAAGAGAGGCTCCAGGGTAAGAGTAGAAGGTACAAGCTTCCCCGGCGTAAGACGGCCCACGGAAAAGGGGAAAGAGAACGAGCAGCAACGGTGCATGTAGCTCACTGCAAGATTCGAGGGCTTCCCCCAAGGCTACCACTGAAAGAAAACTCTGAAATCATAATTGAATTGCTGCTATTGAATAATACATCTCATAAGCTAAAATACGTTGGGTGTCACCTGCAGTGCTGATAGCGTATGAGGCTTCTGCTCTCTCTCAGGAACCCAAGTCACAGAGGAGCTTGCCAGCAACCCTGCCACCGCTAGTGGCGCCTGTCCTGGACTCCGCAGAGAGGTTGATGAGAGCAGAGTCCAGATTGGGCACTCGCGCCAGTAAACCGGGAGAGTTTCATGCCTCTCAGCTCAACCCATCCGGTAGACCAGCAGCGTTGGGGTGCACTGCGAGCAGTCAAACTCATGACAGTGCGTACCTCACGACTCCGTTTGGAGTTGAGCAGCACAAGTCAGGATAAACAGCAACAAGGAGTGCTGGTGTCCCCCCAGCAGGCAAAAACTTCAACTAGCTCACCAGCGAGCAGGATGCAAAGCAGCATCGCAAGACACATCAGTTGCACGATCATGGGCTTCCCTGCATCAGTGAGGCAGGTGTGCGGTGAGAGCACAAGGCCTCTGACTCTCAGCAACTGCCATTGCGTGACTGGAGCCTGGGATCCAAATGCTCTGGCATCTTGCTCAGCGGCGAGAGTGCATTTAGCACTGAGTCTTAGACAGCACATAACCGAATCAGTCAGGGGGCTTACTGGCTGATACATCCAGGACCAACGGTCATACAGTTACCCTCAGTCACTAAGTGCGACTAGCCTTAGCTAGTAATGCCCATTAAGCGCCTATAATGAGACCTCAAGTCTAGGGACAATGGGTGGCGTAGTCAAAATCTTGCTACCAATACGCCGGCATCAGCAGTGTCTTGGGGGGGGGGGGGGGGTGGGGGGGGGGGGGGGGGGGGGGGGGGAAGAATGCAAAGGAGTCAGTGCCTTCCGGGAGGGCTAGTCTCCAGTAGTAGCTCTAATCTCAGGCACCATGGCTTGGGAGGATAGCGGTGTGAGCGGGAACACGCCCGGGTAGGGGCTGCATCGATGGGAGGTGAGGATGCTGAGGAGTACCAGCGGGGGAGCGACACTATGCTGTCTGACCTTGTGCACTCACACCAGAGGCCCTATTCGGGGGGGGGGGGGGGGGGGGGGGGGGGGGGGGGGGGGGGGGGGGCAACCCGTACAGGTCTCGAGGCAACTGTAGTGATCCATACGTTGCGTCGCTGGCTCGAGTCATGGGAGTGACGCAGAGCACTAGTGCATCGCCGTCCCATGACTTGACTTATATGCTTCTCCAGCAGTGTCAGAGGCATAGGAGCAGAAGTCAGTGGCCTATCATCGAGCTCATTGGCAGGGCTGGTGAGAGGCATGGTAGACCGCTACGAGTGGAGACTATCCCTGTGCTCGGGGCGTAATGGGCCAGACTACCGGAACAGTGGGTATGCTCGAGCGTGAGATACACAGATGCATGCTCTGTGCAAGCCAAACCTGTGGCGAGCCCGGATAAGCACATCCAGACTATCTGGACTCGCAGCGAGCACCATATCACATCAGTGTCCTCATCCAGCAGGCACCACTGTTCGCCGCTCAGCCGACCATGCTGGGCTATGAGGCGTCGGGAGGCACCGTGGTTCCGCTCCTGGGTGCAATCATCGAGATAGCGGACGCCTAGAAGCAAGGGGCTAAAGATGACGGTGCAGAGTAGAGTCTGCTCTCCTGTCCTCAAACACCCTCTACGGTCATCTCACCGTCACTGGGAAATGCCATGTACGGACAAGAAGTCAGACTCAGGGCCTACCCACGGAACCGCATTGCCTCAGAGTTTGGCCGTCGCTGAAATCAAGAGCACCCCATACTGGGGCACGGTGCCCAGCCAGGTGAGCGAGGACACGCACTCGACGACATCGCGTTGTTGCTGATGTCTGCATGCACTCCACTACCACTGTCAGATCGAGCCCATGCCTGCTAGCACAGTTGCTCCCGCGTGTATCGATGGCGTTGCGAGGCTCAGGCATGGGCACCCAACCCGGGGCTTTCGTGGCGACTGCGGCGAGGATGTACGTGTTCGCTGCTGAGCTGACGGACCTCTGACGGACCGTCACAAGCTCCACAACTAGCTACGCCTGTCTCGGAGAGACTCTGGGAAATGTTACTAGGAACTGGTGACTTGGGTCCCAGCAGAAGCTGAGTAGAAGTGAGCTACCAGTATGCACGCAACAAGCCCGAAGCTCCAGGGGAACCCATGCTGCAGGCAGTTCCTCGGGCAGGGTATAATATACAACATCGTAAGTCACAACACAAAAACACCAATCATCTAACCGTGCCGGGAATACAGGTCCGGGACTCAGGCAGCTTGGCACCTGTGGTACAGTCAGAGCATCCCTGGCCATTGGTGCTGAGCCCGGGAGACGAGGACGTCTAGGTGCCAATCATCCATCCCAGTTAGCTCCCCGCACGGCATGCTGATTGGCTAACATGTGAGGTGAGTCCGATGACAGGTCTCTGATCTCCTCACTCTCGAGCTCACGCTGAGCATACGGGGTGGCTCGAGCAGTGCTGGCAGGGGGGGCGATGGTGTACACGGGGGGGGGGGGGGGGGGGGGGGCGGCCGGGCGCGGGCACTTGTCTGACAGCCAGATGCTCTAGAGCTCTCAGCGGAGCGCCAAAGTGAGCGCAGGCTCCACGCCGAGAGCTGCCCAGACTGATCACGACACTTGACTGCGCTGACTGCTCAGCATCCTGCCAAATTGTTCACGCAGAGCATGGCCTGAAAAATGTCTAATTTAGTAGCCAAAGAGCCTTTGCGGGAAGTTTTAATTCATTACTGGTAACTCCACTCCTGGCCGTGGTCTGCAAACTGGCGGATCGGTTTTGCTCGCTAGTTGACTGATGAGTTTGCAGACGCACTGACCTAGACCCAGTGGGTCGAAAACTCATAGTCAACAGGGCCAAATTACAACAGTACAACGACTGAAATTTCTTTTGAGAGCCAAATTTTTTAAACTCAACTATATAGGTAGGTACATTGAATTAGGGAACTCCTAAGCTGGCCTTTGCAAAAAAACTGAGGGGCCAAAGAGCCGCACGTGGCTCGCGAGCCGCAGTTTTCTGACACTGATCCTAGACACTGGATTCCAATAATTACAGGCTGTTGTTCCTTGCTGACTTTGATGAAAGTCCCTGTGCATTATTTAACCCATACACCTGTAACACCATTTTTGTGTGTGAGCGCGCACCGTTCGCTTGTGGACATGTCTGGAATTGCGTTTTCTGTTGTAACCCATTTGCACTGCTTGCTTTTTTCTTGATTTCCTTTTCATCTAATGCTTAACCTTGTTGATTCACACTCGCTATCCGAGTGCAAAAGTTAAACTTTTATTTCTCCATCACCCATGCAAAACTACAGTTAAATGACACACAGAAAACGCTCTTAATGAGCAATCTGAAATTACCCGTATGATACCCCGTGACCCCCAAACATTTAATTTTTCTCCCAAAACTTCGGGGGCAATTTCCTATAAACCGGGGGCCTTTCTCTCAAAACCCAAAACAGAATGGGGAATTCACGCGATGCCTCAACCGCCCAGTCCTCTGGGGGATGTCAAATTCCCGGTTGTCCAATTGCCTTTTTTGCAGGGGGCCAGACCCTCCTTACACCCCCTTCCTTAGGGGCACATTTGCATAGTCTTCACCCTCTCGCCATCCTCCACCTTGAACCTTTTTTTTAAAAATATTTTATTGATTTTTACAAGGGGAAAAGAAAGAGGGATAGAGAGTAAAAATTTGATGAAAAAACACGTCATCGCCCCTTACCCCTCCCCGCCTACCCCCCCTAACGGGGGATGTCCCCCAAACCCAAAGGGCACATGCCCTTTGCCGGGGATCGAACCGGGGACCCTTGGGGCCGCAGCCCACCTCTACACTTAGCCAACCGGTTCCCTCCTTAAAACCTTTTACTACCGGCTTTAAACTTTGCTAACCACAGATACAAGTCCATCGGGACCCCCCACTCCAAAGGATCCCCCCGAAATACCAGAACCGGGGACGTAGAAGGCCCCCAGACCCTAAACCCGGCAAGAATCACGGGGGTGACCCCTCTAAGGGGGTGGATCAAACCGGGACACCCTCAGACAAATGCAGTTTAACACTAATTAAAAATTTTAAACCCAGCCCACACCAAAAGGGAGTCTTTCTTTCCGGGCACAGAGATACACGGGTTTGCCGGGCCAGGAGTTCAGTGTTAAAGCTTTGACTGGAACCGGAAGTTCACGGTTTGATTCTATTTAAGCCCCATCCCGGTTGGTGGTGCAGGGCAGCCGGTCAGATTCTCACATGGAAGTTTCTCTTTCTACCCCTCCCCCCCCTTTAAAATCAATTTTTTAAAAAGTTTTTTTTTAAAGGGGGAAACCCGTGGCAGCTTGCCACTTGCAGGGTTTGGGGAGGGTGGCCTAGGGGGGGGGGGGCAGCGGGAGGAGGCCCCAGGAGGGGAGAAATTGCGTCTTGGGAGGGCCCTCCCTGGGGCCCCGACCCCGGGTGCAGGTTCACAGCAAGGTGAGGGTTCCAGGGACAAAGTCCCTCCAGGACCCCGGATTGCCACCCCCTAATCCTTGGTTCGAGGTCCTGGGAGCCTTGGGTACGTCCCCCGTTCTGGGTTTCTTTCGCGGATATTAACCCCTCTGGCCACACCACTGGTGTGGGGGGGAACCTTTTGGTCAGCCCTCAGTGGGGGCCCATCTCCTTGTCCCTTCCAGCACTGAAGCACTTTGGGAAACAACCTTCGGGGCCGCGGGGGCAGGGAGAAGGGGGGGTTTTTGGGGGGGACAAGGAGCACCAATCCAGGCCTCTCCCTGATTGCTTGTTTTCAGACCCTGGCATGCCAATGACTCTGGAAGGGGCAGGTCCGTGTCAAGCCGGGTGGGGGGGGGGGGCGGGGGGTGGCATGCTGGGGTTAGGTTTCGGGGGAGTGGCTTACTTCCATCCTGATAGAATGTGCGGGGGTGGGTTTGGGATCAAGAGGGGGACCCCGTCCCAGGGGCGGACCTTTGGGGGGTTCCAAGGGCCCCCCGGGCCCTGAACAGGGGCACACTTCATTTACAACCTTACTTAGACAGGATGGGAATGTGGCTCTCGCCTTTAAATAAAATCCGCCCTTGGGAGGTTTGGGCTTGGGATTAGAGCATTGGGCCGGGGACCTGGTCCTGGGTGCAAATTTCCCACCAAACCCCAACCCGGGGGTTGCAGGCTCCATCCCCATGCGGAGAGCAGGCACCGATGAATGATTGTCTCTCTCACATAAGGGTTTCTCTCCTCTCTCCCCCTCTCCTTCTCTCGGGAATTACATATGCAAAAGGGCAAACTAAAAGGTGTTTTAAATATACAAAATAAATGAAAAAAGGGCCACATGCCCAACTTTTTTTTTTGGGTTAATTGGGGGTCTCCCTTTGGGGCCTCCAGCCCGATGCACGGGGCCCCGCTGGGCCTCCAAGGGACCCCCCTTTGCCAGGCCTCACCCCCCACCCACAGTCACTCAGGGCACAGCCGGGCTGCACTGGAGGGTTTCCCCTAGCCTTGAAGGGCCAGAGCCCAAATTCTCGCTCTGACAAAGCAGTCCCGCCATTGCCCACCCCTGACCTGTGGCAGCAGCAGGTGTGGCCAATGGATGGACGGGCTTGTCCCCAGGATGCCCCAAACTACCTGTGTCTCACCAGTGCGCTCACACCCTCTTTTCCCCTTCTTCCCTGCCTCCCTACCCCTTGCACAAGGCTGGGCAGCCCCTAAGGGCACAGGAAGGCAGGCAGGAGGGGGTTTGAGCCCCCTACCCTGCCTGCTTCCTTTGTAGGCCTCAAGTTCCCCTTTTCTCACATGGGCGCTACTAAACAAGGACCTAGCTTGCCCACCCCCACCCCCTGCTCCTCCCCAGATAGGTACGGGATCCTGAAACAAATTTTCCACTTTTCCCATTTCAGTGTTTTTGTTTTTTACTGGAAGGATAGGAAAATTTTACAAGGCCACACCTTTGACCAGGCCAGGGTCAGTCTTCAACGAGGTATAAATAGCTGTACCTTTAAAGTCCATGGGGAATTTATAATCAAAGAAAACAGGAATATTCAAGAGAAACATCAAAATTTCTTTATTCAAAGTAATGCCCCATCGCTAGCTACACTTTCGCCCATCTTTCGTAATTTGTGGATACCGTCCCAATAGAACTTTTCTTGTTTTGGGAAGCCCAAATCAAGACCCAATTTTCCACTTTCTCATATGTTTTGAAGTGCTTCTCAGAAGTGCATTTCCCAAATTGTTTGGAACAAGTGGTAATCTGAAGGAGAAAGGTCTGGTGAATTGGTGAGTGGGTTAATTTACTTCAGCAGGAAACTTTTCGGTGTTTTTAAACTAGTGTTGAAGTGTGTGTGGTGCGTCCCCAAATTGAAGTTTAAATTACTATGCCTGTTTCTGCCCATTCGGGGTTGTTTTATGATCAAAACTAGTTCAAATTGATTGTTGTTGAGGATCAGAATAACGTTAACCTGGTTTTAGAACCTCATAAAAACCCCACACTCTCCTGATCCCACCAAACGCAGAGCATTGTTTTCTTCCAAAGCGATTTGCCTTGCATTAAAAGTGATGGTTGACCTGGATAAAACCCATGATTTTGTGCTTTTTGGGATTCTCAAAATAAATCCACATTCTTTGCCAGTCACAAATTGATGCAAAAAAAGACTTTCTTGCTGTTGAAGCAACATTTACTGATGACTTTTCGGTTTTCCCAAATTGTCTTTTTTCCAGTAGATGTGGCACCATTTCTTTCTAAAACTTTCCCATTGTTTTGTAAACGTTTGAAATTTGTTTTGTGGAGCAAGGGTTTTTAATCTTTTTTGCAATGTTTTTTTGAGTTTGGCACGCACCTTATCCAAAATCCCTTGAAATGGTTGGTCTTCAAACTTTTTCGGTTGACCTGGACATTCTTTGTTTTTCCCACATTTAAATCATCATTTTTAAAGCGTTTAAACAGCGTTCACAAGTATCTTTAAATGGAGCATGTTCACCATAAGCTTCCGAAATATTCAGCAGAACTTTTCATTTCAAATAAAGTAATGAATTAAAACTTCCACAAATGCTTTTTTTTTTTTCTGGCACAAAATTTTAGATTTTTAAGGTAAAAATACCTATGAAAAGTTAACACACCATCAGAAAATGTGACATATGGAGCTTTGAAGCTTGTCAATACAACAAATACATACATATCAAATAAAATATATCAACATATGTGTAACCCATCTATTGAAAAAAATCCGCATTATTAATGACGACACCAGTGTCCTTGACTGGGAATAAAGGAGATTGAACCCGAGGCTCTTTGTCTGTGGTGCAATGCTCTACCACTGACCTAACCATCCAGGGCTATAAATACTTCTCTTAGTGTGTCAGAAGCAGTGGGGTCATGCAGCTGATTTCTCTTTTGCTTCCCAGTGAGGTGATTGCGGAGGACTCCACATTAATATCTCCAAAAAGCCCTGAGCATTCGGAAATATGGGAATGATTGGGATTCCTGAGGACCAGCGGTTACTAGGCCTTTCCCTGTCACACGATCTGCCCTGGTCCAGGGAGACAGGCTACTTCCCGCTGGAATTCATCCTCTCTAGCTGGGTTTCCTTCCCGGGCCCCATCCCCCGTCAGCCCACTTTGGAAAGTGTACCAGCCCCCCCTTTATAGGAGCTCTCCGCCTCCCCCCCGCCCCCCCCCTCCCCCGCGCCCACACCACCAAGTGAGAGCTAGGCACATGTTCTCTTTGTGCTCCCTCACAGGCACTTTTCCCCTTTTCCACAGGCACTCACCTCTTAGCGCGGCAGCTCCTGTTTGCTACAAGGGGTGCTGTGCTTCAGGCCCTCGGCAGATTGGTTTTCCAGGGAAAGCCAACGGTGTCCACCTCAGAAAGTCTGTCTTTCTTTTTCTGGTTATGTCCACCTTTGAAAAAAAAAAAAGGCCACCATTACCCATGCATATTTGCAATGATTGATTTTTCAGGTCACCCACTATTGCCGCAGAGTAATGAGTATCTGCACTAGCCTTTCTCCCCATGTGCAGCTGCTGTGTCCCGGTCTTACATTTTCCAGATTTTGTCTTTCCCATTTTTCCCCTCACATCGTAAGGTTAGTAAACAGACGTAGAGGAGGTATGAGCTAGTGGAGTGGGAGAAAGGGAGAAGCAATCTCGGACAGTAAGGTGCATGGGGGGCATCCCAAATGGAGTCTTTTAATTACTTGTTTCCGAAGGCCTTCGTCGTTTTTAAACACCCGGTAAAATTTTTTTTTCTTCCACGGGACTCAGTTTATTTTCCGATGAATGGGGGAGTTTCCATTTCCTTAGGTTTATTGTTCGTCTTTGTTTCTTTTTGGGTGCACAAACATGATTTTCTGTTCCTCAAAGCATCCCAACTTTTCACATTGACGTGAGGTGGGGTCCTGGATGCTTTGGCTTTGCCTGCTGTGGTTTTTGCGGGTGACGCGGGGGGTTGTGGGTCCTCAGGCATCAAGGCGAGGCAATCTTAAATGTGGGTTTTACATTCCTTAAATTTTATTACTTTTGGAGTTGGTCACGAGTATGTCCGATTTCCTAGGGATGTATGTTATCGTTTCCAGATTGTGGTGCTCAGGGCTGAGGTCCGTGAGGGTATGCGCCCCTCAGGTTGGAATTCAGCCCTGTTACGTGATTGATTCCTCACTCACTGTCTGAAAGAGGCACACTGCCCTGGAAAGGCTGCTTTGTAGGCATATGGGAGCTCCCATGTCGACAAACTCCTTATGCACCCGACTGAAATTACCTATGGGCAAGCGGGTCCCCCCTCAGCTGTGCCCCCTAAACTCCTTCACCAGAGCTTGTAAGTTGCCTAGGGCACCCGGAGTCGCCGGGAGGGGGCAACTCCCCTTCCTCCTGAGCCGACCTTGTTCAGCTCAAATTTCTAGTCCCTGATTCCCTGCCCTCACTCTGTGAACTTCATGAGCATTGATCAGTCCAAAATTCAGCCACAGCCACCCACTGCCCTCCATAACTCCCCTCTGGGTTCCCCTACCCCTTGATGTCATTGCGCCCCGTCGATCACTCACAGGGGAGGCTGACTTAATTGAATTCGGGCATTCTACGGAAAGAAGGGAATGTGGGGCCTCCAAAAAGATAACTCACCCGGGTTTTCACGCCTGGTGCTTGGCAGGTGAGGGAAGGGGCCCTCGGAAGGGCCCCCATATGGGTTTTCCCCTTGGGGGCTGCGGAACCCCCGGCAAACCAGCCGTCCCCCCAGTTCAATTATGGGTAGTTTTAACCGAGGGGTTTTGGGTTAGGGGGGGGGGGGGGGGTGGGGGTGTTGGGGGGGGGGGGGGGGTTTTGGAGGGGAAGTAAAATTACGATTTGTGCCTGGGGGAAAGGAAGGGGAGTTTGAGCTGCTACTTATCTTTTCTCTCAAAAGTAAACTGCGTCACTGGGCTACACGGAATTCATTGGATGCCAGATTCTGGGTGTGGGCAGGGTTCCACGCGGAAATGGGCAGAGATTGTGTCAACAGTGGGATGATGGGCAATTCCCTTAACTTGCAGGGGGGGGGCTGCCCTGCTTGCCCTACCTGATGTTGGGCCATTACCTTGATAGTCATGACAAAGGCGAATGCCCCAGCGCCTTTGGTTCTGCCCTCGGGCTCCGGAAAGAGGGAAGTCACCACTTGCCGGGACATCTCGGAGTTAGGTAGACTCGCTTGCCAGAAGACAATTGCTCAGCTCATCCTGAGGTTCAGATGCCCCGTCCCTGAATATCAAAGGGATGTGTTTCCGCACCGTTTCACCCCTCTGTGCATTCCTTCGGGGAGCATGACCTGTTCCCCCCTGTCACTGGCCTGAACTCTTGGGTACAGCGCCTGAAGAGATGGGCCCTGCCTGTGGGTTGCCGGTTCCTTAACCGCAGTCTGCCTGCTTCCTGAGGAAATTGCCCAGGGACCTGTCTAGGAGGTCCATTGGTGGGGTGTGGATTTTCAATGTGTGGCCCCATGTTGAGTGCCTTGGACAAAGTTTGCGCAGCTTTGCCTGTGTTACTTTTGTCGCTGCGACTTTTGCGTGCCCGGTCTGTCCCCCAACTTCGCCGAGCTTTTTGTGTTGTTTTTTTGGGTGTGTTTTTTGGTTGGGGGGGTGGTTGTAGTGGTTTTTGTTGTGGGTGTTGTGGGGGTGGTGTGGTTGGGGGTGGTGGTTGTGGTTTGGTGTTGGTGGGGGGTGTGTGACTGTGGATGGGTGAGGGTGTTTTTTTATTTGCAGCTAGAGACAATTGAAGGTGGTTTTTTATCCTGGGTTTTTTCGTTTGTTGTGTGTTTGTTTGGTGGGTTGTTTGGTTTTGGGTGGGTTTTGGGGGTGTGTGGGTGGTTTGTTTTTGGGTGTGTTTGTGGTTGGGGGGTATTTGTTGGTGGGGTGGGGTTGTTGTGTGGTTGTATGGTGTGGGGGGGTTTGTGGGGTTGTGTTGTTGTTGGTTTAATTTGGGAAGGTTGTGTGTGGTGTTGGGTGTATGTGTGTGAGGGTTTGGTAGGTTGGGGGATAGGTTTATTGTTAGTGAGTAGGATGTGTTTTTGTTTAATGGTGGGTGTATAGGTATGTTGGTTATAATTAAGAACGCGTGTCATAGGTTCGCCATCACTGTCTAGGACTAGGTTTTTAATTTCTGGTTGAGTGAAAGTTTCTCTCTACGATTCAGACCTGGAGAAGTCATCAGGTGTGGCGATTTGGAAGCTCCTTTTCTGTGATGGATCTCTGCTGCCAACCGGTAAGTGAAATTTTGGGAGAGAGTTTTATTCTTTCTTTCAATTTGGAGGCTTTGCCGGGGACTTTGTAGGCAAACATGTTAGGAGTGCAGTTTGGCAGTACTGTGAGTCTGTTTAGCGCTCATTTTTTTTCCTGGCCACATGGGTCTTCGCCAGATGCAAAGTTTTTTTATTGCTTTTCTGTGTTCCTGCATGCAGGGGCACTTTCCCCCTTTGGCTATTGCTTCTTGAACCCTCAGTACCTTCTGCTATATGGCTGCCACTGTTATTGTTGGGTGGCTTTGGCTCATGACAGTTTGCGCTGCCCCGGTTCTTTTCCCCATAACTGTGCTTTTTGTTGGCAATGTCGGAGATATTGGGTTGTTTGTTAGATTATTGTGAGTGTGTGATTTGTTTGTTTGTGTGTTTTTGTGTGTGTTGTGTTTTTTTGTTGGTGTTGAAGGAGGGGTTGTTTGGGTGTTGATATGTGTTAGCATTGATATGTGAAGAAGTAATGATGGGTGAAGGGAATTGTGATGAAAGTTTTTTATATTGATGTTGTTTGTAGGTAAGTGTTTTTTAGTTTGATGATTTTTTGTTTTAGGTTATGGGTGGAGATGTTGGGGGATAATTAAATGATAGTATAGGTTGGGTTAGGGGGAGGTGGGTTTGTTGGTTGGTTTGTGTATGGGTGGTGTTATGGTGTGTGGATGGAATTTATACTTGTAGTGGTTTTGAGTGGATTTTAGATACTGGTGTATGAGGGTTGTGGTTTTGGGTTGTATACTATTGTGAGTGGTTGTGGGTTGGCGGTTAGTGCATGGAGAGGTATGGGTTTGGTGTTTATGGGTGTTATGACTTTGAAAGGAATTCCATGAGATCCATGATTATGGAATTGTTTTTTGCTTGTTTCTAGATATAGGATGTTTTTAGCAGTGAGCAGAGAATGCTAGAATATAAATATGAATATGTTTTGATGTGTTTGAGTTAGTAATTTGATATTTGGTTTTTGAAGGTTATAGACATGTTGATATTTTGTTTGTTTAGTGTATGATCAGATGGTTTTTGGGAGTATAGATAGATAAGGTTGATGTGTGTTTATTGTGTGGTTGTGGGATGTGTTTTTTGGAGGTAAATTTTGAATATGTTGAATTTTAGTTGGAAAAATTGTATGAAATGTATGGGTGGAAGGATAAAGAGATAAAGAATATGATTGGAGTAATGGATTAAGTTGAAAAGGTGAGCTGAAATATTTTGAAAAAAAAAGTAAGTTAGATTTTGGGATTATGCTAAGTAATAGGGTTCATGAGAGGGGATAGCATAGGTGTAAGGAATATTGAAATTAGTTAAGTATGTGAGTGGTTTAGTTTGAGGGTTATTATGTTTAAAGTCGTAATGGATAATTAGTGTTCTGTTAGTTAGATTGTTTTATAATTGAGAGTGTGGTGGGTGTTTCATATGCTTTGCAGTTTCTTAATGCTGAATGTGTTTCAGTCAGGTTGGACAGTGCTGTCTGTGATTTGATTATTTGTGTGTGTCCTTTTGAGTTGTGAACATTTTTGTCATAGGGCAAGTGGGTCGCGTTTAAAAGTGAGTTTGCTGGCTTTTTCTGCTGTGATTGTCTGCTAACATTTTTGATTATCAGGTTAGTTCATCTTACTACGGGGAGGGAGGACAAAAGGGGAGGGAAAGGAAGGATGGACAGGTAAGGAAAGGAAGAGAGGAGGTGTGAGAAGGAAGAAGGGGGGGTCGGTTGCTAGAGGATAGGCTTTTAGAGTTTTGGTGGTGGTTTGGGGTGGTTTAGTTGATGGGATTATTTAGTTTAGTTGCCATGTGTTTGTTGTTTTCAGTGGGATAGGATGATCGTTTAAGGTTGGGAGTTGCTAGGTATTGTTGTTACGGGTTTGGTGGTTGTTTTTTGGGGGGTTGTGGGTATGTGTTCAGTTAAGGTCAAGGTATTAAGTTTGGGTTGGGGTAGTGGGGTGTTAAGTACTGGAACAAGGGTTAGGATTAGTGGCTTGGTGTTAGGGGGGGGTATTTGTGGTGTTGGGTTAGGGTTAGTTTTAGGTTTTTGTTGTGTTTTTGTGGTTGGAAGGGTTGTGTTTAGGTGTAGGGTTGGGGTTAGGTGTGGGTTGGTTAGTGGTGTCAGGTCGGGTTAGGTTTAGATAGTATGGCTTATTTGGGAATGGGTGTGGGTTAGGGTCGTGTATAGTGTGAGGATAGGGTTAGGAATTAGGGTGAGGGTTAAGGGTGTAGGGCTAGGGTACCAAGAATACAGTGTTATGTTGTTAGGGTTCGGGTTTAATGGTCTATGGGTATTATTTAGGGTAGTGTGGGTTGGTTCGGTTTAGGGTAGGGTAGGTTTAGGATTAGGTGGTAAGGGTTTGTGTGTCAGGAGTGGCGTTTTAGAATGTAGAGTAGGGTATAATTAGTTAGTTGAATTAAGGTGGTAGAGGTTTAGGGTAAAGATTGGTTTGTTGGGTTAGAGTAGAGGTTAAGCTAGGATGAGTATAGGTTAGGTTAGGGTAGGGCTTGGGATGGTGGGATTCGTTTTGTTGTTGGGTTGGGTAGGGTATAGATTAGGGTTAGAGTAGGTTTAAGGTATGGGTTAGGGGTTAGGGTTTGGAGTAGGGTGGGCGGTTAGCGTTAGTTTTAAGGCAAGGGTTAGGTCTAGGGATATTATGAGTTCGGGAGAGTAGGGTATGGTTAGGGTTAGGGTCGGGTAGGGATGAGGGTAGGAAAGGGTTAGAAGTTGGGTCTAGATTAGGGTTCGGTAGCATTAGGTATAGGTCAGGGTAGGGTAGGGTAGTGGTAGGTGTTAGTGTAAGGGTGGTGGGTTTGGTTTAATTAGGGTTGCATGGCGCTAGGGTAGGGTTGGGTTAGGTTGGTTAGGGCAGATTATGGGCCTTTTGAGCTTAAAGTTTTAACTTGAAAAATGGTAAATCGGGTAGTGTGTACTTTTATGAACATAAATTATTAATTTATTATAGTTTAATATACACTTACATGTAAATTGTTATATATAATAGTTTTAATAAACTTAGCAAGTAGTATTACGGGTAATTTAAACGGTTTGGGGGAAATCATGGGGGGAGGCTAAAACTGTCAGTTGCAAGTGTTTAGATGTTAAATCATCTGGAGCTTTAGGGAATTAATTGTGAAGGGGTTGAGTGCTAGGAATAGCGAAGGGTTTTGTTATAGGGTTGATACTTTAGAGGGTTAAGGTAGGTTTAGGGTAATTTCTTGGGTTGAGCTATTAGGGTTTAGGGTTAGGATATATTTGTTTCCTGTAGGTTTGGTATGTTATGTTAGCTGGTTTATATGTTCGGGATAAGACTTGGGTTAGGTAAATGTTGTCGATTAGGTTTAGGGTTATGTGTGAAGTTGTTAGTGGAACGGATTAATGAGTTTGTTAGTTAGAATTAGTTTCAGACTAGTTTAGTAGTTATTCGGTATGTTAGGTTTAGGGTTAGTGTTAAGGTTGACAATGATTAGGGGTCACTAAATAATATAGGGTTGGTTTAAGTTCAGATTATAGGGTTAAAAGATTAGAGTGTATTCATGTTCGGGTAAATTGTTAAAATTAGGGTTTTAGGTAGGGTTTAGGTAAGTTTTCACTGATTTAGGGTCAAAGAGCAAATGGTTAGGTTATGTACAGATTAGGGTTCCCATCTAAATTAGGTTTAGGGTTTTATGGTGTAGTAACTATTTTAATTCAAAGGTCATAGGGTTAGATGGACAATTTAACGTTGTGGAGAATAGAATGACAAGCTAGTAGGGAAAATATTTTAGGTGATTATATACAAAAAAATGTAAATTACATTTATACAATTTAGTGTGTTAATGATTTAATGGGTTTAATAGAGAACAAGATTTAGAAGTGAGGTGAATATGTCTTTTCTTTAATTTTTGGTGAACATTAAAATAGAGTTGGTGATTTTGGAGTAAAGTAGTGGACAAAACTTAAAAACCTTACCTTTCATCGAGTTTATCAGATTTGACACGAAAGTATTTAAAACTATGAAAATGGAATGATTATATGGTATGGGTTTAAATAAAATAATAATGTACTTTAAAGATGTGGTAGATATTATTGTAAGGATTATTAATATAAATCTTTTTAGGATATGATTAAGAGGGTTAATGTGTATAGTTGTTTATAAAAAATGAATAGTTTGGTAGTTTATTATAAAATTTTTAATAGATGAATGAAACAATAAATAACGGGTCTGACGTAGGATGTCTTTAATGGTACATCTATATTTGAGTTGCTTGTTGCTTTAGTTAATTTTTTTATTTATGGGATTAATTTTTGAGTACCAGATTTTAAAAAGAGGTAGAAAGTAGTAAATGGCGTTTAGAAATTGTATATTAAAATTTATAGTGTTTTTGTTGAAATGGTTAAAATTGTATTCAAGAGTAATATATTTATAATTTAGGTGTGCTTTATTTGAAAAATCAATGACGAGGGTTTAATTCATGTTTAATTGATCGAGTTAATCGGATGTAGGGAGATACACCATATCACACATACTGTGTTAGAATTGTGCTATTATAGTACTTTACAAATGGGAGACGGAAAGATAGTAGGCGGGTATTTTTAAGGATACGGATGAAGCACCACAAGGAATGATGAATGATATGTTGGTTATAGAATTGTTGCTATGCAATAAGTATTTTTTTGAACTTAGAGAAGATGGATTGTACATTTAGATAGATTTTCTTTAAAGAAAGTTTTACGAATCAGTAAAAGGACAAAAAATCCTATCCGGTTTCAAATTAGTGTGACGAGTGGTGAATATCGCGTGTAGATGATGCAAATGTGAGTCAATGCATTCCGTGAAGTTTAAAGTGTAATCATAATCAAAAAAGGTGTATTCACATTGGCTTAAAATAATGAGTATAAATTAATGATTTAAACTGAAGAGTGGTGTTATCAAGGGAGGTGCAATGGACCGGGTAAGAGCTAAAGGTGGTAATGGTTGGGGCGGGGGCTGGATTGTGATGTAAAAGGGAAAAAGTTTAAGTGGAACAAGAACAAAAAGGTGGTAATTGCTTGGAGCGGGGGACTGGGGAGTGTAAGAAATCCAAATTGACGTGGTAGTCTTAAGTAGTAATACAGTATTTAAAGCGTGGTTGATATTGCTAAAGTGGACTACCAACATCCAGGGATACAGGTCCACCTTTGATTCCGTGATTTATGTTTTTATCCGATGTTTTCAGGATAGTCTTTCTGTCATCACATCAATTAAAATGTTTATGACATGGACATAACTGAAATGGCCATCTAAGAGGCTTAGGCTATGTAGAGAATATTATATAAAAGATATTTGTTTAAATAAAAGACAACTGAAGTGCTACAAGATAAAAGTTGATCATCTAATAACATGTTGCTAGTCAGCTTTAATTGTGAGTATGGTGTCATAGCTAGGTGCCACCTTTAAGTTGCCAAATTGATTAAGGCTTTACATGCCATTAGAATTTTGTCATTTGCTGATATTTAGTAAAGGGAATCCCCAAGGTCTGTTATCTAGTGATTGTAGAGGTAAAGAAAGGGGATGGAGGCAAACATGAGTTTCATACATTGCCTACATAAAGCCCCCGGGGGTTAGCTGTTGAACCAAGATAGGGCAATGAATTACCAGTAGAGTGTAGTCAGCATCGAAGTGATAGTGGTTAGAGTAATGCAGTCTCTGGTTGTCCTGACCTCGTGTGTTACGTGAGGACAGAGGTCACTCCCAACACATGTAGGTGTTTTGTAGCATTGATCAGAGCTGCAGTTCAAATTCACTAGGGGTTAGTGGGACAGATTATAATATATTTGGGAAAGCCCTATTGGTGAACACGCACATGTGTAGGAGGGGCTGAAAAATTGGACTTGCCTCAGAAGGAAACTGGTGAGCCAATTGGGGACTTGTAGGGGTGAAGGGAGGAAGGATTTGATCCAAATCAGAGAGTAGTGATGGCTTTTTTCTCACTGTAGTGCATTGGTGTCCCTGAGTTCCCTACGTCCATCACGGCAAGATTCAAAGGAATGAACATCCAAACAACAGGTGGAGTTTGGTCAGTGTTTCACTGGTAGTAAGTTCTGAGAACACTTCGAGCCGTGTGAAGTTTGTTTAAGTCTTCGGCTGCCGCAGCTCAAACACGTGGTGATTGGGAAGGACTCAGAATGCTATAATCATTCCAGCAGTCCATGTTATTTTAATTAACACTGTCAACTTCACCCTGCCGCTAAGCAATGGTATCATTTCAATTGCCATGGTCCTGCACTTCATTGGGAATCATGGGTATAAATTTGTGAATTTAACCTCAATGGTGAACTGTGGTTTCATAATTTCTGTAGCATGAAAACATGTGTAAATGTGGTATTCTCCACGTATTCCATATTCCCATTGGAGAGAGCATGGGGAATTCTCTGGATGAGCTCTCAAGTGTCAGGATGGGAGAGCCACGTATATTATAATGGATAACCGACAGGTTGTGGGGAGTAAGCTTGGCGCATCCAAGGTACCTTCCTTTTACAGATTCGTTCTCTCACTTTTTTTCTGTGACTTTATAAGAGTTTCTGTTGTGGTGTGGACAAACAACTTAAAATTTATTTTTGTTGCTCCCTCCTATCTGCAATTTTGCTACTGTTATGCTATCGTAAATGTTAAATATTGGCATATGGCAGTGTGTTTTAGTTCGGGACCCCTGTTGAAAGGGTTGTGTACGTACTCTAACGCTTGGTCGTGACTAACAGGTTGAGAAAGTGTTAAACGCTGCTGTATTAAGGTTAGTAGGAATTCATGGGGGCCAAACGGGTATGTGTGGACTATTATCAGAGGATAGGAGTTCCAGGGATGTCCTGCTCCTTCGACAGAATATCCGTTTCTAATTTCTAGGATAATTATGGGATAAGCGATTGTTCTCGCTAGCCTATCCAAATATTGATTAGAAAGCCATCAATTAGGCGCATGGAGGGCCAGTGTTCTCAGCAGCGACACAGCTATGTCTGTAAGGATGACGGTGTGGGGAATGTTGATTTTCAGATTGGCGAAGTATCAAGTGCGCTGTTGTATTTGGTTGCTGGCTTCCTATAGTGGAGGGTAATCTACCAAACACAATGGGGCAGGATATGCTAAACAGGTCGATAGACAGAAAACCTGAAGCTGTGTTCAGGTTCTGGATTGGACCTTGAGAACAAAGTCTGAGGGTGGTTTGCGGGGCAGGGTGAAGGAGTTGATGGTCTATTTCTTTGGAAAGTAAGATGTAATTTTTTAGCTTATCGTTTGAAAAAGTAAACGATTCTCTATTACTAATTATCCAGAAATCATTGAGATCTAGTGGGAATCTTGCTTCTATCTCTATAAGCGGCTAATAGTAATCAAGACACAAGGTTCAGATATCAACATTATTTGTGTATTAGTCATGTACCTCACTGTTTTTAGTTAATGTCAATAATTAAAGGTTTATTGTTGATGTAGTTGTTATGTAGATTTGTTTTAGTTTTAATAACTTTTTTAAATGATTAAGGTATCATAATTTTTGTTTCATCTTACATCACCACCCTTCTCACCAATGCCAACACTGTTGTATTAAAACGAGGTTAGGTCAAGTTGCCAAATTATGGTGATTTTCCTTTACCCCAAACCTTCATACCTCTTGAGGCCGACGTTTTGGATATAACAATGCCTCCTTCTTTTCTGGGTAGTTCTCGTTCTTCAATCTCTATTGTTCATTTTCCTAGATGGTGGGATATTGTGTATTGACAACTCATTCTACGAAAACGCCCAAAGAGACACACGAAAACTGGTTATGGTGGAACGGCAAATGGAGAATCGGTTGTAGTGAGTTTCTTTTGGTGGCCAAACCCAGTTCTATTTGAGGACCAATTTACCCCCCTCATGTCACATTTCTTATGTGTAATGTCAGAAAGAATACTAGTATGGGATGGAGGAAAAATGATGGTAAGCAGGTCGACCTCTCTCTGGTATTGGATTAATGGGCACCTGCGCAGTGATGCCCCAGCTGCTATTTACGTCGGGAGGTCATAGATGCTCTTCCATCTTATGGGACTGCTTCCTTCTGTTTTTATGGCTGGAGTAGTCCTTCGTTTCCTCTCTGTTGTGGATTCAATGGTCTCGGAGTTGTTTTCTGAAAATATACAAAATATTCTCGACCAAATTAAAAAAGGGAAATATTTTCTATAAATTGACGGGGACCCCCTATTTCATTTTTTCCCCAAAATTTTTTTCCCTCTGGCGTTTTGACACCTTTTTGTGTTTTTCATGGGGTTTTGCTTTTAGCCTTACTATTAATTTTCTAAAGTATTAATTTCTAAAATAATTAACTTACAGGAATTTTTTCCCCCTTACATGATATCCTCTCCCATCCCCCCTTTTTTGATTAAATGGTAGGAGGTTTTGAAAATTTATAAGTAGTCTTGATGGTTTTTAAAATTTTTAAATTTTTTTTTGCACTATAATTTTTTTGTTTTAGGTTCTTAAAAGGGTTTGCCCAATTTATAAGAGATGATACCAATAAAGTTTTTAAAGTTAACACTTAGGAACACCTTTTGTCCAGTACAATTAAAATTTTTTTCTAGAAAAATCGCTTGTTCAACTAGCCATTTAAATTTGCCTGAAAACTTGACTACTATTTTACTGTAAAATTTTTTAAACTCTCACAACAATCTTTTTTACCCTATAAAATATTGGTGGAAGGGATTATTTGCCTTCTTGATGGTTTCCTGAGCTTTCCCTTTGGTGGGTGGGGCTGGATTAGATTCGAAAAACCCCATTTCCCGCCAACCCATGGGTACAAGAAAAACTCAAACAATTCTTGTTGGAGTGGAGGGAAGTGCTGTCGCCCAAGTCTCTGTCGGTCACGGGTCCCCTTTACTGAGCTGGGCGGGGAAGCACGAAGCAGCATGGGGGCAGGGACCTCCCTCGGGAAGGGGGCCCAAGGGTTTTCAGGCCCCTGCAATTTTTTTGGGGGGGGGGTGAGGGTCTGTGCCCCCCTCTTGAACCCCAAATTCTCTCCTGAGGCCCCTCTGCAAACTGTGCCAGTCTTAGGGTTTTTCCTTCCCTTTAGAAACTTACCCGTCTCTGCAAAACCCGCCATCCTCCGGGCCAAGCGGGTGAGTGAGGTTCTTTTGTCCCTTGGTAGCCAATCCCCCCTGGCCTCCATGCCCAGCCCTGCCATGGGATCCCCTCGCCTGTGGCGGGCCCCAGCACTGATAATGTCTTGTGGAACCCGGGTTTCTTCTCCTAGGGGGGGGGGGGGGGGGGGGGGGGGGGGGGGGGCCAGTTCGCCCCACTGGTGAGAGCAGATCCTTTGGGACCGTCATCAGAGACTCACCTCGACATGAAAAGAGGCTCATGCAACAGTTGTTTAGGGAATTGAATTGTGAAAAGGGTCTCTCTTGGCCTAAAAGTAACGGACCCAATACAGAATGCTCAGGTCCTTCCCAGGAGCCCTCTACACAATTAGAAGGATTAAATCCTTACATGTCCTTTTTACATTGTGCAGAAATTCCAAGAATTAGGGTTTTTACGTTTGCTTGGGTAATTGTATTTATGTTGTTTAATTCTAAGTACAAGAGAGTGTTAAGTTTGTCTCCAAGAACCAACAAAGTTTTTTTTTTTTTTTTTTTTCCGAAAGGTTGAGGAACTATTATAAGTACTGGGGTGATCCAAATTGGGAAAAATTTTAATGATAGTGTAGGGAAAAATATCATGTAAGGTAAACTTTGGGTTTTAGTCCCGGAAAATTCCCTTTCAAACTGGCTGCCATTTTTTTTATATAGAAAGTCTTGTTACTTTTTCCGCACCTTACCAGGGCAATTAAGTGATAGTGTGACACCCTTTCTTTGGTGTCCACACAGCCAGAAACCTTCTTTAATTGTACACACAAAGGGGCATTATTTTGATTTCATGTTCAAAAAAAAGGAACTGGGTGGAGACCCCTTTGGGATTTATACTTTTTGCCCCCACCCCAGGACCTCCTGGATGACCAAGGGTTTTGTATTATTGTTAACTACATAGTCAGGGGAAACACCCACGTAAGTCCTTACCCATGAAGGTCAAGAGCTAAGACCAAAAAACTTACCCTCTTCCCAGGTAAAATTAAAAGTACATCTTATGATTGTTAGCTCTAGAAAGGCCGTTTCAGCATTCCTGGGTTTTCTGGATACCTCCCCAATTTTTTCCCCGAGGTTTGACGTTCTGATTGAGGGTTTCTCTGTTTCTGGGGCTATTTCCCCCCCCCCCCCCCCAATCAGTTTATGTTGTTATTATAAACCAAATAGTGAGATAGGTATTTATCTTTCCCCTGCCTGGCTATTTCACTTTAAGCATAATGTTCCCCAAAATTTCCACCCCTTTATTGCAAATGGTAAGAGCCCTTCTTTTTTTTACCGAGTGTATATTCCATTGTGGAGATGTACCACCGTTTTTAATCCACTTTATCTGCTGATGGCACTAGGCTTTTTCCCAAATCTTAGCTATAGTGAATTGTGCTGCAAGAAAATAGGGGTGCATATTCCCCTGTTTGCGTTTCCCGTTTCTGGGTATATTCCTAGAAGTGGGATCACTGGGTTCAAAAGGGAGTTCTATTTTTAGTTTTTTAAGGAAACCCATACTGTTTCTCCCCCAGTGGCTGAAGCAGAGTCTGCATTCCCCCCAGCAGTGCACGAGGGTTCCCTTTTTCACCCCCACCTCGGCCAGCCTTGTCCATTTGTTGACTTGTTTATAATGGCCATTCGACAGGTGTGAGATGGTACCACTTGTTGTTTGATTTGCATCTCCTAATGTTAGTGATTTAGAGCAGGTTTTTTTGTGTCTCTTGCCTTCCTCTGTTTCTTTCGAAAAGTGTCTATTTAGATCGTTTTGCCAATTTTTTTATTGGGGTTGGGTTTTTTCTTCTTTTGTTAAGCTGCATGAGTTCCCTGTAAAGTTGGAGATTAAAACCTTCGTTGACATCATTGGCAAATATGTTCTCCCATGTAGTGGGCTTTCAGTGGTTTTATGAATGGATTCCTTTGCTGTGCAAAAGCTTTTTATTGATGTAGTCCCATTTGTTTATTTTTTCTTTTAGCTTCCTTTCCCCTAGGGCAGTTTCAGCGAAGAAGTTCTTTTGGCATATGTCTAAAGTTTTTTCTGCTGTAATTCCTCAGTATTTTTATGTTTCCTGTCTTAGTTAGGTCCTTGTCCATTTAGTTTTTTTTTTGTGATGTGAAGTTGGTGGTCTAGTTTCATTTTTTTGCAAGTACCCTGCCAAATTTTTCCCCCAATCCCATTGTTGAAGAGACTGCTTGACTCCATTGTTTGTTCAGCCCCCTTTGTCAAATATTAATTGAGCTATGATTTGGACGATTCTGGGTTCTCTATTCTATCATTGACTATATGTCTGTTTTGTGCCAAAACCAGGCATTTTGAGAACAGTGGCTTTGTAAAAACAGCTTGAAATCTGGTATGGAGATCCCACCTACTTTGTTCTTCTTTCCCAGGATACTGTGGTTTTATTTGGGGGTTTTTTTTTTATTCCAAATAAATTTTTTTTGGAAAGTTCTTTCTAGGTTTGAAGTATCCGTTGGTTATTTTAAGAAGTGCTTGAAATTAGATTGCTTTTGATTTAAGTATGGACTTTTTTTTGATGATGTTAAATTTACCAATCCATAACATGGTATGTTCCTTCCATAGTTTATGTCTTCCTCTATCTCTTTTTTAGTGTTGTGAAGTTTTCCACGTATAGGCCCTTTACCCCCTTTTAATTTATTCCAGGTATCTTAATTTTTTTTTGTGAAATGGTAAATGGGATTGCTTTTTTGGGGTCTCCTTTCTGTAAGTCATTAGGTGGATAGAAATGCCAAGAAATTTTTAGCATTTATTTTTTATCCTGCCCACCTTTCCAAATTCATTTATAAGTCTAGTAATTTTTTTATGGAGTCCCTTTAGGGTTTTCTATGTACAGTATCATGCAAACTGCAAATAAGGACAGTTTTACTTCTTCTTTTCCAATTTTGTATGCCTTTTAATTCTTCTTCTTGTCTGATTGCAATGGCTAGTATTTCCAACACTATGTTTGAACACAGGAGTGGGTGGAAAGTGGGCAATCCCTGTCTTGTTCCTGTTTCTTAGGAAAATTGTTTTTTAGGTTTTTGCCCCATTGAGTATGATGTTGGCTGTTGTTTTTGTCCATATTAGGGCTTTTATATGTTGAGGATATGATCACTCCTATTTTCCCCACTTGCTGAGAGTTTTTTCAATCCAAGAAAGGGTGTTGATTTTGTCAAACATTTTTTCCTGCATTCAATTGATAAAGACTACTAGTAGTTTTTTCTTTATATTCTGTCTCTCACACACAATGGATTTACATGATGAAACAACGTTATAATGCGAGGTTGCCCCGAGATATTGTTACCATCCTTGCATTCCCAGTGATAAATCCTACATTGGTCATGGTGTATGATCTTTCTGATGTACTTTGCAGGAGCCCCGGATTTGCTAGAGAAAATTTTGTGTGGAGAATATTTGCATCTATGGTTCATGAGGAGTATATGGCTCTTAAATTCCTCTTTCAATGGTGTTCGTACTTTAATCTTGATTTTGTGGTAATTAAGGGGATTGCTGGCCGTCGGAAAAAGGAAGCATGAAAGTTTTTTTCCTTCTCTCTGAATTTATCTGGAATAGTCCCTGAGGAGGAATAGGTTTTTAAAGCTTTTCCTTGAAATGTTTTATTAAACTCCTCCTGTGAAGCTGTCCCTGGCCCTGGTCTTTGTGGCCTGAACCTCTTTTTGATGACTTACTTCTTCAATTCATCCCTTGAGAATAAAACCAGCCTACTGAGCTTTTTAGTCTCTTCCTGATTGAGTTTTGGAAGTTATAGTTTTCTAAATATGTCCATTTCCCCATTGGTCCAGTTTTGTTTGGATTAGAGTGTGTCGTAGTATTTATTTCAGCCTTTGTATCTCATGGGGTCTTTGTTATGTCACCTCTTTCATTTCTGATTTTGTTGTATTTGGTCCTCTCTCCCCCCTTGTTTTTAGTTATTGTTGCTTCTTGGTGACCTGCTAGAAGTCATCAATCTGTTTAATCCTTTCAAAGAACACTCTTGGTTTTGTGATCTTGTGTATGTTTTTTTTTGGGCTCTAGTTTTCAATCTGCTTGATCTTATTATTTCCTTCTTTGCTCACTGTGGCTTTTCTTGTTGCTCCCTTTTAATTCTTTGGTTGTTGATTTTGATGATCTATTACCATTTTTCTTTTTTTTGAGGTAAGGCCTGTGAGGCTAAACATTTCCCTCTCAGGATGCTTTTTATTGTGTCCCATAGGATTTGCAAAGTTGTGTTTTTTTTGTCAATAGTCCCAGGATGTTTTTTAAATTTCTTTTTTGTTCATTGAAACCCATCATTTTTTAGAGATGCTATTCAGTTTCCAGTGTTTGAATTTTTTTTGGGAAAGTTTTTTTGTATTTATTCTAATATTACCCTTGTGTCTGGAAAAATGCTTGATATATTTCAAAAACTTTTGAATTTGGGGGAACTTTGCTTGTTACCCCAAAATGTGGTCTATTTTGGGGAATGTCCCCAGTGCACTGAGAAGAACGTATTCCATGGTTGGGGGTGAAATACTCGAAGATGCCAATTAGGTCCAACTGATGTAGTGTGTCATTTAGAATTGCTGTTTTTTTTTTGTGATTTTTGTCCAGAGG
>JAJQQW010000063.1:0-41863 GCA_025583905.1 Ia io | reverse complement strand
ATAGATCAAGGAATAAGTAAAAAAATCATGGCAACAAATGACAATAAAAACACAACAATCCCAAATCTATGGGACACAGCGAAAGCAATCTTGAGAGGGAAGTTCATAGCTCTACAAGCCTACTACAAAAAACAAACAATGGTAACAAATTACCTAACCCTACAACTCAAGGAGTTAGAGAGCAACAAGAAAAGCCCAGTGTAAACAGAAGGAAGGAAATAATAAAGATAAAAGCAGAGATAAAGGACATTGAGACAAAAAAAAAAAATACAAAAGATCAACAAAACCAAGAGCTGATTCTTTGAAAGGACAAATAAGATTGATGAACCTCTAGCCAGGCTCACCAAGAAGCAAAGAGAGAAGACCCAAATAAACATAATCAGAAATGAAAGAGGCGAAATAACAGCAGACCCCACCAAAATACATAGGATTGTTAAAAAATACTATGAATAACTCTATTTTAACAAACTGGACAACTCAGAGGAAATGGACATATTCCTAGAAAAATATAACCTTCCAAAACTCAATCAGGAAGAATCTAAACATCTCAATAGGCTGATAACTATGGAAGAAATTGAAGCAGTCATCAAAAAACTTCCAGCAAACGAAAGTCCAGGGTCAGACGGCTTCACAGGGGAATTTTACCAAACATTCAAGGAAGAACTAAAACCTATCCTTCTCAGACTATTCCTAAAAATTCAAGAGGAAGGAACACTTCCAAGCTCATTCTATGAAGCCAGTATCACCCCAATACCAGAACCAGATAAAGACAACACAATGAATGAGAATTACAGGCCAATATCCCTCATGAATATAGATGCCAAAATCCTTAAAAAAATTATAGCAAATTGGATCCAACACTACATCAGAAAGATTATATACCAGGAATGTATTCCAGGAATGCAAGGATGGTACAATATCCAAAAATCAATAAACGTGATACATCACATAAACAAATTGAGAGATAAAAATCAGAGTCATATCACTTGATGCAGAAAAAGCATTTGACAGAACTGCTTATCAAAGTTCGCATTGTTGATGAGTTGTTAGAATTCGACCACCATTGTTTGGACTTAATGAACAATGGCATTTTTTGGGATTGGCAACAACGAAAACATTTTGTAACTGTCTCTCAGACGATACACATCATACTGCGTGCTAGTAAGCTAGTTAAACAAATGATGTCATTACAAATCAGCTATTCAGATAATTTAGGTAAGTAATTTATTTATTTATTTCATAAATACATAAATTTTCTTGAATTTAGCAGACAGTACTCGTATTATTTATATTTTATAGTGGCGGCAAAAAGTCTAGCGCCGGCCTTGAAAGTGACACTTACGACTTACGTTAATCAAGAACACCCCCCCCCCCCCCCCCACTTTACCAATGTTAAAATCTGGTCACCTTATCTTAAATATGTCCTTAAAGGATGAATTATCTTTCACTATTATAATTACAGTAGCATCTTCACATTAACAAAAACACCAGGTACTTTGCCGGGATTCAAGTCTGCCACAGTTTTAAAAGTGTATTTATCTTTATTGATGTTCAAGTAAAAATTAAACAACAGAATTCGATTTAAAGTTTATATTATACATACTCTTTATTTCAAATATATGCCCCACATTCAACTTGTATAATATAGATTCTATATTATGACGAGCTGCATTGGTCTCACAGATAATGTGTTTTCATAAAAAGGACTCCAGTCCCTTTGAAGTATGGAAGCAACCATACTTAGGTAAAAACTTCTGTTTGAATTTTAACCCTGCTATTCTGGCTTCTGCACGCACTTGCTTGCTTGGACAATAGGGTGGTTACCTCAGCTTCCAGACTGAGACCTGGAAACTCACAGAGGTAATTTTCCTGTGCCTGTGGACCAGAACCAGAGGAGATTGATTCCCACTGACTCAGTGGCTCCAGGAGTAGAAACTGTAGATAACCTTTAGAGATTACTGACTCCGCTTGGGTCTGCTTCTGTAGAACCTGCTTTCGCAAGATAGGGCCACATTCCAATAATGTCCTGCAGGGGCTGGGAATCCCCCCGCCCCCGCAGGCTGTTCCCAGCCTTTAGAATTTAGAATTTAGAACAAAGGAAATTTTTTGTGGTTTGGACCTTTAAAAGGACTGCCTACACCTGGGACAGCTCGGTCGTGAGGGTGGCCACCTGCGTGTGGTGCCCTCGCAGCCGTCCTGGCCGGTTCAATAAATCCTTGCCTGCTATTTTAATCAGCAGCCTCCGGTGGTCTTATTTTTGACTCCAGGGTTCGACCCCACAACACCTTTACCAGGAAAAACGACAACTCTTATAGCCATTTTCAAGATGTCTCTTTCATGAGGAAGGTCATTTCCCAGTGCCCCTACCAGCAGATGTCACTGTTTTCCTTGGAGTGATGTGGAGAAACCTTCCATCACCATCTTGGACTCTGAAACCCACATTACCCAGAAGGCCTTGTGTGGAATACCGCCAGCTTAGCCAATGAAAGGTCAGAAAAGGTCTTTCTTTTGCCTCATGCGGGGAGCGGGGGCGGGACGTGCGGCGCACTCGGGGCGGCTATTGGTCTTCACTCAGAATTTACTCCAGCTCGGGCCGAAGGCCTCCAGTGGGCAGCGGCAGAGGCAGATACTTGGCGGGAGAAGGCCCGAGTCCTTGCCTGCTCAGCTCGCACGTGGGAGTGAAGTTCGCTGACGCCACCGCCACCGGGTTACTCACCCTCCCACCGCCCCTGCTTCTTACCGGCCGCTCCGGCCTCTCCGGCCTAGATCCGCGCACAGCGTGCAATGGCAATGGCCTTGCTCAGGGGCTCAGCTGAGGTGAGTTCGCGTCCCCCTCCCCACCACAGCGGCCCTCCCCGCCTCCTTACACTCCACCCAGCAGCCTGGGGTCAGGGTGAAGTATGGTAGCAACCATACTTAAGTAAAAACTGCTGTTTGAATTTTAACCCTGCTATTCTGGCTTCTGCACGCACTTGCTTGCTTGGACAATAGGGTGGTTACCTCAGCTTCCAGACTGAGACCTGGAGACTCACAGAGGTAATTTTCCTGTGCTTATGGACCAGGACTACAGGAGATTGATTCCCACTGACTCAGTGGCTCCAGGAGTAGAAACTGTAGATAACCTTTAGAGATTACTGACTCCGCTTGGGTCTGCTTCTGTAAAAATATGCTTTCGCAAGATAGGGCCACATTCCAATAATGTCCAGCAGGATGTTGCTGGGAGCGGCCCTGCGGGCTGTTCCCAGTCTTTAGAATTTAGAAATTTAACAAAAGGAAAATTTTCTGTGGTTTGGCCCTTTAAAAGGACTGCCTACACCTGGGACGTCGCGGTCGTGAGGGTGGCCACCTGCGTGTGGTGCCCTCGCGGCCGTCCTGGCCAGTTCAATAAATCCTTGCCTGTTTTTTTTTTAATCAATCAGCAGCCTCCGGTGGTCTTATTTTTGACTCCAGGGTTCGACCCCACAACAAGGGCGCCTGTCACGTCCTGCAGCTCAGGGCCTGGTCAAGGACCCCGAGGAAGGTGAAGGGGAGAGAGGAGTGTTGTGAGATCTGAGGACACAGGAAGTGCAGAGCAGAGTGGACAGGGGTGACTTGTATCTGAAATTCCCCTGCGGATGTGGGTGGTGAGTATTGAATCCAAGGTCAGAGACGGGCAGGGAGGATTTCAGAGCCGCCTGCCCTGCTCTCCCCAGGCTGTGGGGTCCATCAGGAATCAGGTTGTGCCAGATCTTTCTGAAACCTCTCAAGCACTCTCTGGGTGCCATAGGCCAAGGTCATGGGCGAGTCCAGAGAGGTCCTGTGCTGTGGAGCAGGAAGGGGGCAGAGCTGAGACAATGAACCTGGGGTCTGAAGTTGTGATGAGGTCTAGACATTACACAGTGGTGTGCACATCTGGAGGAAGTGTGAGCTGATGGTACTGGAAACCTTGTATTGGGACTTTAAAAAAATAGTTTTTAAAATTGATTTTAGAGAGGAAGGCAGAGGGGGAGAGAGAGAGAAAAACATCTATTTTTTTTAAACATCTTTTTTTAAAAAAAATTTAATAAGTCTTTGTTGTTCAGATTATTACAATTGTTTCTCTTTTTTCCCCCTATATCTCCTCTCCACCCAGTTCCCCCCGTCCTCTGCCCTTACCTCTCCCTCGCTGTCCTCATCCATAGGTGTATGATTTTTGTCCAGTCTCTTCCCGGACCTCCCCCCGGCCCCCCCAAAGACACCCCTTTCCCCTGAGAATTATCAATCCACTCCCATTCCATGCCCCTGATTCTATTATATTCACCAGTTTATTCCGTTCCTCAGATTTTTAATTCACTTGACTTTTAGATTCACTTGTTGATAGATATGTATTTGTTGTTCATAATTTTTATCTTTACTTTTTTCTTCTTTTTCCTCTTTTTAAAGAATACCTTTCAGCATTTCATATAATACTGGTTTGGTGGTGATGAACTCCTTTAGCTTTTTCTTATCTGTGAAGCTCTTTATCTGCCCTTCAATTCTGAATGATAACTTTGCTGGGTAGAGTAATCTTGGTTGTTTGTTCTTGCTGTTCATCACTTTGAATATTTCTTGCCACTCCCGTCTGGCCTGCATAGTTTCTGTTGAGAAATCAGCTGATAATTATATAGGTGCTCCCTTGTAGGTAACGAACTGTTTTTCTCTTGCTGCTTGTAAGATTCTCTTTGACTTTTGCCCTTGGCCTTTTAATTATGATGTGTCTTGGTGTGGTCCTCTTTGGATTCCTTTTGTTTGGGGTTCTGTGTGCTTCCTGGACTTGTATTTCTTTTGCCAGGTGGGGGAAGTTTTCAGTCATTATTTCTTCAAATAGGTTTTCAGTGTCTTGCTCTCTCTCTTCTGGCATCCCCATAATTCTGATGTTGGTATGCTTGAAGTTGTCCCAGAGGCTTCTTACACTATCTTCAACTTTCTGAATTCTCTTATCTTCTTGCTTCTCTGGAGGCGTGTCCTTTGCCTCTTTGTATTCCAAATATTTGACTTGATTCTTGCATTCCTCTAGTCTGCTGTTGGGTTTCTGTATAATATTTTTTATTTCAGTCAGTGTATGTTTAATTTCTAGTTGGTGCTTTTTCATATTCCTGAGGGTCTCATTAAACTTATCGGCCTTTTTCAGGAAATTCTTGAAAAACCTTATAACTGTGGTTTTGAACTCTATGTCCAGTCATTTGTTCTCCTCCATTTCTTTAGTTTGTGATCTGTTTCCTTGTCTCCTCATTTTCACTCCTTCCCTGAGTTGGTAGGGTAGCTTTGTGTACTAGGTGTCCTATTGGTTCAATGGGTCAGCCTCCCAGTTACCTGAGGTGGCCACTCTTGGTGCACCCCTTTGTGGACTGTGTGTACAGCCTTGTTGTAGGTAAGTCTTGATTGTTGTTAGTGTCACTGGGAGGAATTGACCTCCAGGCCAATTAGCTGTGAGGACCCGCTGTGTCTATAATGGAAGAATTGCTGTGCTGGAGACACGTTTATGGGGCAGGACTTGTTCCAGTAAGGCTTTGGTGCTCACTGAGTCTGCCTCTTGAATGTGTCCCTTATGAGAGTAGTTAAATCTGTTGTCGTCTCACACTGATCACTAGATACACTAATTTCTGGATCTCCAATCGGTGCAGGTCAGCTACTGTCTGAGGAGCTACAGCAAGAACTACAGTTTTCTCCTATTTGCTTGGGGTTTGGCGGTTTTGAGCAGTCTGACTGGAGCTGCAGTTTATTTGGATTCGCTTCCACAGGGCAGGCCATTTATATGCAAAAGCCGCTGTGTGGAGCCTGGGTGGGTTTGTAGAATGTGCGGGGCGGGGTCTCAGGGCAGGGCGGGGTCTCAGGATGTCACTAGGCTAGGGCGTGGCAAATGGCGATGGCTGCTGTCAGCCGTCGCTGCCTTTCCGCATCTCCAAGTCCTCGCTTCCTGCGCTGCAGCGCAGCAACAAATATTGCTGGGCGCACCTCTGCAAGAAAGTCACTCTCACTTTCCGAGCCGATGGCCGACAGCCCAGCTTCTCCTCGTAGGCATCTGGGTTCCCCACATGTCCCCAGAAACTGGACCTCAGAGCAATCGGGAACCTGTCTCCCTTCGGGTTGAAAAAAAAGCCGCCTGCCCAGTCGCCCGCCACCAGCCCAATTCGCACGCCTCCACACCTCAGCTTGTCAGCGTTTGTGCTCCTTTCTCTTTCCCCTCAGCTGTAAAACTTCCAGTCAGCCAGCTTTCCTGTGGTTCTGGGTGGTAGATGTTTTGTCTTTTAGTTGTAGTTTTGAAATTGTTGTGCGAGGCGGGAGCTTAGTTGTTTACCTTTGCCGCCATCTTGGTTTCTCCCGAGAAACATCATTGATGAGAGAGAAACATCCATAGGGTGCCTCTGGAAGCCCGTAGTGGGTATGAGGTCTGCAAGCCAGGCATGTGTCCTTGATGAGAATCCAACTCGGGATCCTTCAGTCCACAATCCAAAACTCTGCCCACTGAGACAAACCAGCCACGGCTGGTATGAGAACTATAGGATGAGGCATAAACCTTTGGCTTTGTCTTGGAGACATGATCTGGGAGACTGCAGTGGTATTGCTTGGCAGGAAGGCTGGGGCCCTGCAGGCATGGCCCAGCGCTTAGATGGTGTTTCTCTGCTGTCCCTTTTCCCAACCCATGTGTTGTGCTGAGGGCAATAACTTTGACTAATGGGACTGTGGTAAGAGAGCATCCAGCACAGGCATTAGGACGTGGTGTCCACACTAAACTGAGGAGCCCTGGAGGAGGTTGAGGGTGAGGAAGATGTGTAAGGAGTAGGATTGCTAGTTCTCAAAAATTTTCAACTGGTTTCAATTATCTCAATTCTGACAGGTTGGCGTGACCTTTGAGGACATTGCCCTGTACTTTTCCAGAGAGGAATGGAGCCTCCTTGATGAGGATCAGAGACAGCTGTACCTGAATGTGATGCTGGAGAACTTTGAACTTGTATCCTCCCTGGGTAAGACCCTCACTCTGGCTGGTTCCTGGGAATTGGCTTTGCATTTCTTATGCCCCCTCACTTCCAGGGGTGCTCTGTCCTCACCTATGGACTGTACACATTGCTTGATTTGTCCAGTTTTCTAGGTTTTTGCTATGGTTGGCAGGGTTGGTTTGAGTGCACTGCTCCATTCTATCCTTTAATCACAACACCTGCTCTACCAAAATGGTGGGAGGGTTTGTGGTTGATTGTGTGGCAGGGAGTCTAATGGATTCCAATTGAGTAGTGAGTAAAAACATATTCTTTATTCCTGTTAGTCACTTGTACGTATTTTTTTAAGTAGTGTCTACATCCTTAGTCCTATATTTTTAAAATATTTTTTTAATTGATTACAGGGAAGAAAGGGAGAGAGAGAGAGAGAGAGAGAGAGAGAGAGAGAGAGAGAGAGAGAGAGAGAGATCATGAGAGAGAATTATCGATTGGGTATCTCCTGCATGCCTCCTTCTGGGGATCCAGCCCACAACCGGGCATGTACCCTAACCATGAACCTAACCGTGACCTACTGGGTTCACAGATGGATGCTCAACCCCTGAGCCAAACCAGCCAGGGCTTTCTTCCAATTTTTAACCATATTTATTTGCTATTGTGTGTTTTGAATACTTTTTCTAGTTTATAGTAAAATACATCTCCTTTTGCATATGTTGAATTGTGCTTTCCAAATATTGAATTCTTGTTTTATTTACAAACTAGTGGTCCACTGCTCAGATTCCAGCACATTGAAAGGAAATTAATTAGAAGAAACATCTTAATATCACTACTGGCACCTTCTCTATAATTGAAGTGTCAGAGACGAAAGAAAATTAGTAAAATGCATATGAAAAGATTATATAAATTGATTAATAAATAGAAAATTACAGCATGATATAACAACAAAGACTTACAAAAACATGATATAGATAAAATATTGATGAAAGCAATGACTGATAATTGATTAAACTTATTCTAATATCTCCCTGTTTACCACATTAAGAGTAAAACCCTTTTCAGAGTGCTTGACTAATTTCCTTTGTGGTAAAATATTTACAACTTTAATGTCACAGGCTCTTGGAACTCGAGAGGAAGCAAAATATAACTGACCATGTCTGAAAAGGGATTTAGGTAGGAATATTCCTACTCTGTCTGGAGTTTTTCCTTGTGATTTATTAACAGGTACATTTTGTCATTGACACTGCTTTCTTTCAGCTTCAGAATGTCAACAAAAATGACCAAGTTCATGATCCACAATGACAGATTGAATCACACGTACGTGATTGGCACCAGCTAGCACTTTATATGTATTTGCATTGTGAAAGTCAACTTTTTTTTTAATTGATTACAGAGAGAAAGGGAGGGGAAGAGAGAGAGAGAAATATCAATGGTAAGAGAGACACATCAATTGTTTGCCTCCTGCATCTGCCCAACTAGGGTTGATCAAGGCTGCAACTGAGGTACGTGCCCTTGACTGGAATTCAATCCAGAACCTATTCGTCCTCAGGCTGATGTTCTATCCAATGAGCCAAACCGGCCAGGGCATCAAGGTTTAGTTTTAAATTGCCAATGCGTATCCTGTTTACGGGATGGTTGGTCGACGGACTTACTGTCAGTCACTTATTCTTTTATATATACAGAAAATTCCATGCTTTTGGCAACTCTGCATTTAGGAAGTCTAGTGTGGCTATTTTTCCATCAGGCTCAATTTCTACCAGTGTTTACCCATAAAGTGATTTTAATGAATTGATGCAGAACAGTGTTCGGCAAACTGTGGCTCGCAAGCCACATGCGGCTCTTTGGCCCTTTGAGTTTTTAGCAAAGGCCAGCTTAGGAGTACCCTAATTAAGTTAATAACAATGTACCTATCTATATATAGTTTATGTTTAAAAATTTTGGCTCTCAAAAGAAATTTCAATCGTTGTACTGTTGATATTTGGCTCTGTTGACTAATGAGTTTGCTGACCGCTGATATAGAATGTTTTCAGCAACACTGTTGTCTTCTTTGTGGCCTTTATTATTGTGTAACATAACATGACTTTCTCTCTGTATCACAATATTTGCTTTATTTGGTTGATCTGATCCAAATGCACATATCTTCAATATATTCCTATGATTTCCAAGTATGGTCTCCCATCCTCCAGTTGATTTCCTTTTCATTTCATTTTGTTATTGCTTTTGTGCTGGGAAAAAGCACTTTGATTTGTTTTAGCTCTGACTGTTGATTTTCTCTTTTGTTGCCCGGTGGTTGGTGCCACATCCCAGAAATCATGTCCAAAACAAGTCTCCAATCGGTTTCCCTGGGTCATCTTGAAGAACTTCAAAGTTTTAACATGGACGTTTAATTTTTTTCATGCAATCTGAATAAATGTTTATCAGTGCTTTTGTTGTTTTCCATATGAGTACCTGTTTTTTCAATAACCCTCATTGAAGAAACTGTCCTTTTTTTTTCCTTTTTCTTTTTTTAAAATATATTTTACTGGTTTTTTACAGAGAGGAAGGGAGAGGGATAGAGAGTTAGAAACATGGATGAGAGAGAAACATTGATCAGCTGCCTCCTGAACACTCCCCACTGGGGATGTGCCCGCAACCAAGGTACATGCCCTTGACCGGAATCGAACGTGGGACCCGTAAGTCCACAGTCCAATGCTTTATCCACTGAGCCAAACTGGTCCGGGCGAAACTGTCCTTTTTTAAGATTTCTTGTGGTTTTGTCAAAGATTACCTGAACCTATGGGCCTGGGTTTATTTCTGTGTTTTTTGCCTTTGTTTTTGGTTGTATTTCAATACCAAACTGATTGCTTTGGCTTTGTAATAGATTGAATACAGCAACTGTGATGCCACCACGCTTGTTCTTGCTTAAGATTAAGTTTGCTATTTGAGATCATTTGAGGTTTCTGAGATTGGAGTTATCATCCAGATTGAATTTGATTTGGAGATTGCTTTGGGCAGAACAGGATTTTAAGGATATTAATTTTTCAAATGCAAGAACACCAGATATCTTTTCACTTTTTGTGGTTTCTCCCATTCTTTCACCACTGTGTTCTAGCGTTAGGTGTACAGATGTTACATCTTTATGGTTAAATTTATTCCTGAGTATTTTATTCTTTTTATTGCTATTTTAAACTTGACTGTTTCCTTCATTTATTTTTTAATGAGTTGTTGTTGATTTTTTAGAAGGAGAGGAATGGAGAGAGAGAGAGTGAAACATCCAGCTGAGAAACAGCGATCAGCTGCCTCCTGCACGCTCCCTACCTGGGTTCTTGCCCACAACCTGGGCATGTGCTCTGACCAGCAATAGAACTGGTGGCCTGTCAGTTCATGGGAAAATGATCAATCAACTGAGCAACACCACTGAGGGTCCTTTCTTCCTTTCTTTATCAAAAAATCCACTGTTAGTATTTAGAAATGGAACTGATATTTGTATGTTGATATTTTATCCTGGAACTTTTTTAAAAATTTCTTTTTTATTTACTACTGGTGGCCGGGTGCACATTTTCTTGCACCCACCATGTTCCCCAGGGACACAAGCCCTGCTGCCCCGCCTCTGCCCCCAGCCTCTTGGTCTCGGCCAAGTGGACACCCACAACTTGGATGCGCACTTTCATCAGGGCAGCGGCTGTGCAGAGCCAAGCTGGCTCCAGGCCTAGGTTGGGTGCACCCTTCCCCCACCCCAAAGTCCTCTCCTTTGCAGACTCTGGTGCCCCAAGTCCACCGGTGCACAGGTGTTGACAGAGCCGGCAGGGGCGCTGGAAAGTGTTGCACATGGAGGCTGAGAGCCCAACCTGCCAGATCCACAGTCCTGGGCTTGCGGCCACCCAGCTGCTCTCTCTGTGGAGCCAGAAGGAGATGACGCCCGAGGGGGGGCATGGACAGGGAATACGGGACAGGGGGCCTGGAGTGGGGCCTGTGTGAAGGGTCTTGTTTTTCTCGCTCCGACTCAAAGTTATTTGGGATCCTGGTCTCAGCTGCACAAGCGCAGGGCTCCACATTTTGACAGGATTTCCTGGAGCTCTCCATAAGTGGCCTTGTGAATCAGTCTAGAGCTGTCCCACGTCTATATTTATTTGGGCCTTATCTTAATCAGGGATTGGTGCCTTCTTTACTTCCTCTCCAATCCTCTTTAGGGCAGTAGGCTGGACGATGAGGGGGTCCCCCACCCACTCACCGCCCCCCGCACCTGTTTTGGCTGTCAGCCTGCGTCCTCTTACCAGCTCCCACAGGGGTGGGGGGTGGGAGGTGGGGATGAGGAAGAGCAGCTGCTGTGTTGAGCTTTTGTTCCCTGGTGGTCAGTGCTTGTCATAGCGACTGGGCATTCAGCCTTTTGGGTGATTTGCATATTATATTTTAGTATGTAAGGTAGGATTTGTTTATTGCTTTTAAAGTGAGTGAGACACAGACATTGTTCTTTTCCACCCATATTTTTATTCATTGGCTGCCCCCTGCATGTACCCTGATGGAAAATCAAACCCACTACCTTGGCCCATCGGATCCACACTCTCACAAACCAAGCCACCTCGCTAGCGCTCTGAATTTTTTAAATTAATTTTGGAAGTTTATAGTGAGTTTGATAGCGCTAAACTAGGTTGACTCCATGAAGTTCTTTTTGTAACTTTTATAATGTTTCTTTTATTCTGTACCCGCCGTTCTGCAACTCTTCTTGCTGCCCTTCCCTGTAAACCGCGAGAATGTAACAGTTGCACAAACCTGCCAATAGGAATGCAGAGAAGTGGACTCAGTCCAAATTAGGCAAACTGCACAGTACCCTTGCGTAACCAGACCCCTGATCCTGCCCCCTGACCAATCGACTGGGGCCACGAACGTTCCCCCTGCCCACTGCTTTGGACCCCCTATAAAGCCTTTGTTTTCCCAAGCCTCTCTCTCTCTCCCGCCGCTGCGCTGGTGACTGTTGGAGACGGGAGCTCGTGCTAGCACGAATAAAGGTTCTTTTGCTTTTGCATTGTGCTTGGCTGCTCCCTGGTGGTCTCTGGGGATCATGAAATCTGAGCATAACAAGTTCTTTACAGTTTTCTCCATGTAAGTTCATGTCATTTGTCAACAATTCTTATGCACCATTGTGCTTCAATGTCAGGTGTAATGTCCTGTCTTTCATTTATACTACTTTTACTTCTTTTCCAATTCGGACCCAGGGGCATGTGGCCTCACCCGGACCCAGGGGCGTGTGGCCTCACCCGGACCCAGGTGCGCGAGGCCTCACCCGGGCCTGGGATACAGCTTCACCCGGACCCAGAGGCGCGTGGCCTCACCCAGACCCAGGGGCACGTGGCCTCTCCCAGACCCAGGGTCGCGTGGCCTCACCCAGGTCCTGGGGCGCACGGCCCCAACCGGACCCAGGATCCAGCCTCACCCAGACCTAGGGGCGCATAACCTCACCTGGACCCAGGGGTGCGGCCCCACCCAGTCCCGGGACCCAGCCTCACCCGGATCCAGGGGCATGTGGCCTCGCCCGGACCCAGGACCCAGCCCCACCCTGACCCAGTTCCCTGCCTCACCCGGACCCAGGGGCGCATGGCCTCACCCGGACCCAGGACCCAGCGGGGTTTTGTCTTCTTGATCCCAATTCCTGTTGGTCAATTCCCTCTCAGCAATTCCTTCGGCCATTTTCTCAGAGCTCCAGGGCGGCTGCCTCAGAACTCGTTGGGCGGCGGGCTCAGCGAAGCTCCGGTGTGCCCGGTGCGCGGTGGCGGGCTGGTCCGGGGTCGCTGTGTCGGCCCTTGGGTCTGCAGCGGTGGCCAGTCGCCGAGCGTGCACACCTGGCCGCTTCCAGGGCGTTGAGATTCTTGAAGGACTCGGAGGTCAGCAAGCGCGAAGTCTCCCACCCCATGTCTCTCAGGGGCTCGTCTGTCCGTGCTTGGCAGTGAGTGGAGCCGTCCCCTCAGCCAGAAACCGCCGGGGGAACTGCGCCGAGCACATTCCAGGCTGCCATTGTGTTGCCTGAGCCGTAGTTCTTAAAGTGTGATCTTTGGGTCACCGGCATCAGCATCAAACCGCGTACCCCTCTCTTTTATTCTAGTTGTAGAGCATCTGCTTAGCCAGCCCTCCGGTGGTTCTGGATGGTGTCTGCTCTGCTCTCCCGTCGTAGTCTCAAAATTGTTGTGGTAGGCAACAATCAGGCTTCCGCCCTATGCCTCCATCTTGGTCCTCCTTTGTATAGTTAAGTCTTGATTGTTGTTGGTGTCACTGGGAGGAATTGTCCTCCTGGCCAATTGTCCGTGAGGACCCTCTGTGTCTATAAAGGAAGAGTTGCTGTGCAGGAGACACGTTTATGGGCCGGATCTTGTTGCAGCAAGGCTTTGGCGCTCACTGAGTCTGCCTCTTGAATGTGTCCCTTATGCGAGTGGTTGAAATCTGGTGTCATCTCACACCGACCACTAGATGCCCTCATTTCTGGGTCTCCAATGGGGTGCAGGTCAGCTACTGTCTGAGGCCCACTCAGCAGGAGTTACAGTAAAAACTGGTTTCCTCCTCCTGTCTAAGCGGCCCTGGAGCTGTCCGACTAGAACCGCAGTTCATCTGGTCAAGCTGCCACAAGGCAGGCCACCCACATGCAAAAGCCGGTGCTTGGAGCCCAGGTGGGTCTGCAAAACGTGTGGGGCGGGTCTGCAAAACGTGCGGGGCGGGTCCCAGGGCGGGGTGGTGTCTCAGGGCGCCACCAGGCCATGGCGTGGCGAACCGCAATGGCTGCAAGTCTGCTTTTTCTGCTTTCCACGTTTCTAAGCCCCCTCGTTCCGCACTCTAGCGCAGCAAACACTGATTGCTGGGCGCACCTCCGCAAGGAAGTTACTCCCACTCTCCGACACGAAGGCTGAGAGTCCAGCCTCTCCCCGCAGGCGTCTGGGTCTCCCGCGAGTCCCCAGAAGCTGGATTTCAGGGTGATGGGGAGCTAATCTCCCCTAGGGTTGGAAAAAAAGCCGCACGACCCTTCCCCCGCCACCAGCCTGAACCACGTGCCTCCGCACCTCAGCACCTCTGAGTTCGCTCTTTCCTCTTCCCTCTTAGCTGTAAATCCACCCTTCAGCCAGCTCTCCTGTGGTTCTGGGTGGCAGACGCTCTGTCCTCCAGTTGTATTTTTGAAATTGCTGTGCGCGGCGCAGTTCATTTGTTTAACTTTTCCGCCTTCTCGGTTCTCCTCTCTCAAAATGGCTAAAGGACTTGAATGTAAGACGGGAAATCCTAAAAATCCTCCAAGTCGGTGTCGGCGGCCTCCGGGGCCCCGAGGATCTCACTGGGCAGCTTGGCCAGGTCGGTGACGCGGATGGGCCTGTCCTGCAGAAAGATGGTCTCTTCCTTCACCGAGAGCCACTGAGTCGAGTCCACGGCCGCTGCCACAGCAGCTGCCGCGGCCGCCCACGAGCTCATGGCCCCAGCTGAGGTGCTGACTGAGAGGAGCAGCCGCCCCGGCCTGGGGAGACGCGAGCAGGAGTTGCCACGCTCACCAGTCCATCTTTTAGTTGTATTTCCGAAACTGCCATGCGAGGCAACAGATCAGCCGTTCAACTCCGCCGCCATCTTGGCTCCTCATCATAGATGTTTCTATCTCTCTCTTCCTCTCTGTTGTGTAGGCCCTGGGTCCTGTCCCTGGTTTTCTCTTTCCTCCAGGAAGGAAGCTGTGAGCTTTCTAACGTGTCAAATCACTCTTCAAGTCTAATCCTGTTGCCGTCTAGAGAGAATGTGTTTTAGATTTATTTTCAAAGTGCATCTAAAGGTATCAGCCCGTCATTCATTGCGGCTACCTGGGTCTGGTAGGTGCCTCAGCTTTCATTCACAGCAGCACTTCCTCCCTCCAGCCCTGTGGGAAATGAGGTCTGGGTTTACATTCTTGTTGTGTTTCTAGATTCCTGAGACTCCTCAGTGAGTCTGCTCCTTGAGTGTGTTGCTTATGGATGTAAAGAGTTGTAAGCTGGTATGGTATGACACTGCCCACTGGGTACGCTGGCTCTTGGGTCTCTAGGGAGGTGTAAAGTCAGCCACTGACTAGGGCCACCCAGCAGGATCTACAGAGAAATCTGCAGAATCTCCTCTTTGTATTGGGTTTGGAAGGGCCCCGACAAGGTCCAGCTGTGAAGCAAGGAAGGCTAGTGCTGGTGCCAGGTCTTGGGCTTTATTGATAGTTTTGGAACTTCCTGACCCAACTGCAACTTGTTTGACAGATTTTAGCCTGAGCAAGGACAGGCCATTCGTATACAAAAGCTGCAGCACACAGCTTGGGTGGCTTGTAAAAAGTGGGTTTGGTGTGGTCTCAGGGAAACACCAGGGCGAAGCAAACAGAAATGGCTGCCAGTCAGCCCTGGGACCCAGAATGTCCCAGCATAGGTGTAATGACTGCTGTGACCACCTCCATCTGGTAGAAAGCCGCCCTCAAGTTCCATCCCCGATGCCAGTCCATTTTCTCTTCATAATTGTCTGGGTCCCCCGCCTTCCCCCCTTCCGAGGTTTGTCCAGCAGTGTAATTCAGAGGAAGCGGGAGCTTGTAAATTCAGTTTGTGGTGCTGGCATTGTAAGAGAGGCTACTGGGGTCACCTGCAGCCTCTGTGTCACTGAGCCCCAATATGCACTGGTTTTTACAGCCCGTAGTTCTTACTGCCAGTAGGGTCTTCTCCCCAGCTCTGGGACCCTGGGCTGGGCATCTTCTGTGGGATTGGGACCCCTTGTTCCTCCAGGTGACCTCTGCAGAGACGACCTCGCTCCCAATTAAAAAAGTGGCCCACATGGGTACAGGACCTGCACCTTCTGTGCCTCCGCACCTCCTACCAGTCTCCGTGTGCTGTCTTCTTTACTTCTCTAGTCATAACACTTCTTTCAGCCAGCTTTCCAGAGGTTCTGGCTGATGGTTGTTCTGTATTTTAGTTTTAATTTTGATGGGGTTGTGGGAGGCAGCGAGTACAGGCCTTTGCCTATACCGCCATCTTGAATGTCCTCTTCCGTAACTTTTCTGAATTTCATTCCTTATTCTTCTTTTATCTTCACCCGAAGAGTGAGAATATTTTTTCCACTGATTTTTTTTTCTTAGGGAGAGAGAGGAGAGATGAGAGAAAGAGAGAGAGAGAAACATCATTTAGTTGCCTCCCTCATGTGCTACCACTAAGAGGGGGGATCAGACCTGAAATCCACGTCCCTGCACTTTACTAGGAATCGAACCCGTGACCTTCCAGTGTACAGGCAGGCACTCTCAGCACTGAGCGACATCGGCCAGGGTTCTTATTTATTCTTTAAATTATTTATTTTTAAAATATATTTTTATTGATTTCAGAGAGGAAGAGAAGGAGAGAGACATAGAAACATGAATAGTAAAAGACAGTCATTGATCAGCTACCTCCTGTATGCCCCCCACTGGAGAGTGAACCCAAAACCTGTGCATGTGCCCTGACAAGGAATGGAATTGTAATGTCCTAGGTTATGGGCCGATGCTCAATCACTGACCTGTACTGGGAGCCTTTATTTATTGATTTTAGAGACAGGAAGGGAGACAGAGAAAGAGAGGGAAACATTGATGTGCTGTTCTACCCATCTATGCATTCATTGATTCTCCCCTACATGTGCCCTGATGGGGGATGGAACCCACAACTATGGTGCATCGGGACCACATACTCAACAACTGAGCCACCTGGGCAGGGCTCTGAATCTGTTTATAAATTTCAGAAGCTCAAATAGGATCTTGACAAATTTCTCTATGGAGGGTCATTTCATTTCCTAACATTAACATCTCTTATGATGTTTTGTGGTTCATAATGTGAGGTGCATTGTCTTAACTGTCATTTCTTTTTTCATTTCTTTGAAGCTTGTTTTTTTGTTTGTTTTTTGCTTTAGTCTAGCTCCAGGTTTGCCAACTTTTGTTGTTTTTTTTAAAAAAAATACCCATCAGGTATCCTTTTATTTTATCTTACCTCCCTTTTATTGATGCTTGTTCAAATATTTGTTGTTTCCTTCCTTTGCAAACTTTGGGTTTACATTCTTGTTGTGTTTCTAGATTCCTGAGATGGTAGGTTAGGTTTTTTGAGGTCTGTTTTCATAAGCATTTAACCCTATGAAAAGTCCTCTTAGAATGGCATTTTCTGAATTTTGTAAATGAATTTTGGTAAGTGGTCTTTTTATTTACTTTGTCTCTAAACTTTTTTGAGTTTTATTTTGTGTTTGGGTACTTGAAAATACATATATATATATATATATATATATATATATATATATATATATATATACACATTATTGATTTCAGAGAGGAAGGCAGAGTGAGAGAGAGATAGAAAAATCAATGATGATAGAAAAATCATGGATTGGCTGCTTCCTGCAAGGTCCCGCCTCCCCCTACCACCCCCACCCCCCGGGATCGAGTCCACAACCTGGGCATGTGCCCTTGACTGGGAAAGAACCTGGGACCTTTTAGTTTGCAGTCTGATGCTCTATCCACTGAGCCAAACCGGCTATGGCTACCCTTGAAGTTCTTATTTCTTTGTTTAATATTGGTTTCAGATAAAGAGGGAGAGAGAGAGAGAGAGAGAGAGAGAGAGAGGAGGGGAAACATCAGTGTGAGGGGAAAACATCAATCAGCTGCCTTCTGCACACAAACTAACTGGAAATGGAACCCGCATACTGATATGTGCCTTGCCTGGAAATTGAATCCTAGTCGCTTTGTTATACAGGACGATGCTCCAACCAACTGAGCAATACTGGCCAAGGCAGTCTGTGGCTTTAAACACAATGATTTCCAGTATTTTTTGAAGAAGCCACTATGGCCAATGATAGCAGAAGCACAGAGGCTGCTGGAGGACCCTTGTTTTTGACTGTGGGTGTCTTCACGTATGTTTGTTCACCCAATCTTTCCAGTCATCCTTTCTGTACAGTTCTCCTTTATTTGTGTCTGTAATACTGTTTGTCTCCATGGTACCCTGATTCCCATTTCCTGTGGGCTTCTTTGTTCATGCATAGCTGTCTACTTACACTGGGATGGGGGGAGATGCTCATATTTCTGCTCCTGCCAATTTTCTGATGTCACTCAGATAGGTCTTTTGCCTGTGATCTCATTTGTCCTTTGTTGTTCTACCACAGCGTTGATCATCCATCTTTTCTGTTTTTCTTTGAAGATTCGCATAATTTATCCCATGCAATGGCTCAAATGAGCTTTAAGGGGAAGAATCATTTGTGCATCACAGAAGAAATGTGACTTTATGAATGACACAGTGGACCCACAGGCGGTCTTGCCTTGGTGAAGGGTCGTTGGGGAAGCTTTCACGCCTGACCTTTATTACATTCATAACTAGAAACTCATTTTATTCATCAGTGTTTTCTTACTGTTGCCCAGTCCTTACCCAGTTATGCTTGTTTTGGGTTATTATTGATACTTTGCCAACGACACAGGTTGAATAGTGATCATTTCTACTCCGATTTCCAGCCCACGGATAACCTTAACCTCTCTGGACTTTGCACCTTTGCCTCTTTCACAGGTCTCTCTTTACTGCAAACCAACGTTGGACCATGCCTGCACCACCTTGGAGTGCACAAGTATTATTATATTGACGTTGAACCTCGTGTGCTCTAATACAATTAATGTTTATGGGTATGAGCACCTTCAAATGATTCTATATGGACTCACATGGCCAGCAGGTAAGGTCCTCAAAAAAGCCTTTTTGCAGGAACAATGAGTAGAGAATTCTTCTCCTCTTTGTATCCCATCCTGTGCTTCTGTCCTTCCAGTGGTGATATTTTCATTGTTGACTGACCACGTTATGTACTTTAAGAGCGATTTCCTCAGAGTCTACTTTACTTGTCTAGAAAATCTCTCTAGTCATAACTGATAAATATTTATGGTAAAGATACTGTGATTTCATAACATCAACATGTACTTCACCAGATTTTCCTTTTGTTCAGGTTGCTGCTGTGGAGCAGAGAAAGTTGAGACCCCGACTGAACAGAAGGTTTCTGTAAGAGTGTCACAGGCAAGGAATCCCAAGGTAGCCTTGTCTTCCCAGAAGAGCCACCCCTGTGAGAGTTGTGGGCTCGTCTTGAGAAACATTTTCCACTTGACTGATCTGCAGAGAACACAACACGGACAGATACTGTTGAGGTGTGGCGCATGTGCAAAACCGTTTTACTGCTGTGTAAAATTTCACCAACAGCACGTGAGAGACACTTTCAATACAGGTGTGGACAGGATCTCATTTGCAAACAGCTGCAATTTCAATGTATCACAGAATCGTTTCACATGTGGGGAGGTTGGGCATGGTGTCTTTAACTGGTCAGGACATCTCCACCTAAAGGGTACTCAGACCAGAGACAGTCCAACTGCAATTTTGACGTGTGGGATGACGTTTCAAAGGCGAAAAAATGATTACACTAGAAAAGAATGTAAGGAAGACATTAGTTTTACCCACATATTTATTTTGGAAAAAGGTGTCTATGTTGGAAGTCAGTGTTTTGATAGCTGTGAATGTTGAAAAAAATGTTACCAAATATACTAGCTTTCATTATCAACAGCAAGGTCACAATGGAGAAAGGCCTTCTCAGTGTAGTGAATTTGGGAAAGCTTTTAGCAGTAGTAACAGCCTAGGTAATCACAAAGCTTTGCACACTGGAGAAAGGCCTTATGAGGTCAGTGAATGTGGAAAAACTTTTACCGGTAGCAGTGTCCTCCATTATGAGCATAGAGTTCACACAGGAGAAAGGCCTCCTGAGTACAATGAGTGTGGGAAATCTTTTACCAGTAACAGTATTCATCGTCATTGGAGAGTTCACACTGGAGAAAAGCCTTATAAATGTAGTGAATGTGGGAAAGCTTACAGCACTAGCAGTCATCTTTATTGTCATCAGAGACTTCATACAGGAGAAAAGCCTTATCAATGCAGTGAATGTGGAAAATGTTTTACCTCTAAATGCATCCTTCATCAACATCAGAGAGTTCATATGGGAGAAAAGCCTTATAAATGTAGTGAATGTGGGAAATCTTTTACCCAGAATACTAGCCTTCGTAGTCATCAGAGAGTTCATACAGGAGAGAAGCCTTATAAATGCAGTGATTGTGGGAAATCCTTTACCTATCGCATTGCCCTTCGTAAACATCACACACTTCATACAGGGGAAACGCCTTATAAATTCAGTGAATGTGGAAAATCTTTTAAAGGGTGCAATGCTCTCCAATATCATCAGAGAGTTCACAATGGAGAAAAGCCTTATCATTGCAGTGAATGTGGAAAATGTTTTACATGTAGCAGTGGTCTCCAATATCATCAGAGAGTTCACACTGGAGAAAAGCCTTATCAATGCAGTGAATGTGGGAAATCTTTTACCCATGGCACTGCCCTTCGTAAACATCAGAGACTTCATACAGGGGAAAACATGGAGACAAAGGCTGTCTTTAGTCCAGGGATGTGGCTTTTTTGGGTTTGGGTGAAAGTTCTTCATTGTTTGTTACATTTTCTGTCATTGAGATGAGACTCTCACCCAGAGGGCATAAGTAGGGGGATTGAATATAGAGTTGCCAAACCTGTTCTTCCAGAATAGCTGAACTTATATTTGTTTTCTCTTGGACCATTGATAAAAACTGCAATGAGTAAATTACATGTGTTGACTATAGTGTTTCATAAATCTTGACGTGTGCATGAAACTGAAGCCATCATTACAAATTCATAATGCTGACCATATCTGTCTGCGTAATTGGTTCATGACCTCTTTTAATCTGTCCTGTTCTTCACAGATTTCCAAGTTTCCATGGATTTACATTCCATTTTCATAGAGAACTTTATTTTTCTAAGTATTTTTGTGCTTTAATTTATGTTTCAGAAATACTTGGAGATTAAGTAAAGTTACATTAATAATGCATCTTTTTTTGTTGATGACAAATATGTGATACCTTAATCAATAAAGTAATTAAAAAATAATGCATCTTTTTTCTGATAGATATTCTTTTAAAAAATATATATATACGTATGTATTATTGATTGTACAGAGCGGAAGTGAGGTGTAGAGAATTACAAACATCAATCAGCAGTCTCTGCACAACTTCTACTTGCAGTGTGCCCACAACCAAGCTACATGCCCTTGACCAGAATTGAACCTGGGACCGTTTAGTCTGCAGACCGTCTTGGTATCCACTGAGTCAAACCAGTAAGGGCAGTGACACATATTCTTATCATTAATATATCACCGTCAATGCGTCCATTTTAATAAATATTTGGTTATTCATACCAAAGGTGGCACAAATTCTTCTGTATAATTCCTTTTCCTACCTAATAATAGACAAACATGTAAATTGACCATACCTTCACTATGCCCATAGCCAATCAGAGTGAGTATGCAAATGGAAAGGCAAGGCAAAGGCAAGGTACATGCAAGGCAAAGGCAAAGGCAGAGCGAAGGCCAAGGCCAACGCCAAGGCCAAGGGCAGGGCCAAGGCCAAGGGCAGGGCCAAGGTAAAGACAAAGGCAAAGGCAAAGGCAAAGGCAAAGGCAAAGGCAAAGGCAAAGGCTTATCCTAGCCCGAAAGCCAATTCTCTAACTCTAACCCAGCACTAACCTCGATGATGACATCACTCCCAGCAGGGCCCCTGGCCAAATCATTATCACCTGGGATAACTTGAGCCTGCCCACGTGGCCGCTGCCTCTTAGTGATGTCATCGCTTCCGGTTTCATGGCCTAACCAGGCTTCTTTCAGAAACGCCAACTCATTGTCCCTGAATTATAAATGTAACCAGTATCTAACTTGGTTCTATGTTCTTTGAACACGATTTCCTTGTCATGAAACAATGTGTTACAGATATTAAGGCCCTTTATTCACGTATTTCTAGTGTTTGAAGCACTTTCTTAGATATTAACCTAGGTTATCATTGTGAATTTCCCGAGTTGGAGTCACTTTCTTCCAGTGTCTCAAGCTCCTTCCTTGTGAATTCCAATTTGGTTCAACAGCGTTTTTTACAAATACACCAGCACTTAACCATTATTAACACTTGAGAGTCTATCCTACCTTTCACAGCGCTGTGGATACAAATTCTCAGTATTTCAACATTCAGTAGAGATGTTCTGGTGCTAAAACGTACTCCAAGGGTTCTAGAGACACACTGACACAACCCCCTGGATTGCTGTTTTGAGCTCTGAGAGTTTTCATTTTAACACAAGTGTCATACCGGCTTTTTAAAGGCACATTAAAACACCACTTGGAACACCAGCCTAACGAACATTTTGATTTCATAGTGTTCCCAATACTTCCATACTATTCTATAGCTGTAGGAAAATAAAGTTTTCAGTGTTTCACCAACTCCTTTTCCCAAAAAAAACGCCAACTCCTTTTGATGGGAAAAATAAATGTTAACAGTGTGACACTCGGTTCTCAGCTGTTTGAACAAGATTTCCCAGTGACAAAATTGTGCTGCTCAGATATTCAGTCTATTGGAATATGTATTCCTAGTGTGTGATGCACATTTCTAAATATATTTCCCTAGTGTGGAGTTGTAAATTCTCAGTGCTACACTCCAATTTGTGCAGTGATTGAAGCTCATTCATTGTGAATACCCAATGTTACTACACCGTGACCCTAACCCTGTCCCTAACCCTCTAAAGCTAACCCTAAACCTAGCCCTAAACTGAGCCTGAACCCTAGCTAGCCGAAACACTTATCCTAACCCTAATCCTAGCCTGAATGCCAATTCTCTAACCCTAACACGAGCACCAATCTCGATGACGTCATCACTCCCAGCAGGGCCCCTGGCCAAATCATTATCACCTGGGATAACTTGAGCCTGCCCATGTGGCCCCTCCCCCTTGGTGACGTCATTGCTTCCGGTTTCATGGCCTAACCAGGCTTCTTTCAGAAACGCCAACTCATTGTCCCTGAATTATAAATGTAACCGGTATCTAACTTGGTTCTATGTTCTTTGAACACGATTTCCTGGTCATGAAACAATGTGTTACAGATATTAAGGCCCTTTATTCACGTATTCCTAGTGCTTGAAGCACTTTCTTAGATATTAACCTAGGTTATCATTGTGAATTTCCCGAGTTGGAGTCACTTTCTTCCAGTGTCTCAAGCTCCTTCCTTGTGAATTCCAATTTGGTTCAACAGCGTTTTTTACAAATACACCAGCACTTTAACCATTATTAACACTTGAGAGTCTATCCTACCTTTCACAGCGCTGTGGATACAAATTCTCAGTATTTCAACATTCAGTAGAGATGTTCCGGTGCTAAAAACGTATTCCAAGAGTTCTAGAGACACTCTGACACAACCCCCTGGATTGCTGTTTTGAGCTCTGAGAGTTTTCATTTTAACACGGGTGTCATACCGGCTTTTTAAAGGCACATTAAAACATCACTTGGAACACCAGCCTAACGAACATTTTGATTTCATAGTGTTCCCAATACTTCCATACTATTCCATAGCTGTAGGAAAATGAAGTTTTCAGTGTTTCACCAACTCCTTTTTCCCAAAAACGCCAACTCCCTTTTGATGGGAAAAATAAATGTTAACAGTGTGACACTCGGTTCTCAGCTGTTTGAACAAGATTTCCCAGTGACAAAATTGTGCTGTTCAGATATCCAGTCTATTGGAATATGTATTCCTAGTGTGTGACGCACATTTCTAAATATTTCCCTAGTGTGGAGTTGTAAATTCTCAGTGCTACACTCCAATTTGTGCAGTGATTGAAGCTCATTCATTGTGAATACCCAATGTTACTACACCGTGACCCTAACCCTGTCCCTAAGCCTCTAAAGCTAACCCTAAACCTAGCCCTAAACTGAGCCTGAACCCTAGCTAGCCGAAACACTTATCCTAACCCTAATCCTAGCCTGAATGCCAATTCTCTAACCCTAACACGAGCACCAACCTCGATGACGTCATCACTCCCAGCAGGGCCCCTGGCCAAATCATTATCACCTGGGATAACTTGAGCCTGCCCATGTGGCCCCTCCCCCTTGGTGACGTCATTGCTTCCGGTTTCATGGCCTAACCAGGCTTCTTTCAGAAACGCCAACTCATTGTCCCTGAATTATAAATGTAACCAGTATCTAACTTGGTTCTATGTTCTTTGAACACGATTTCCTGTCATGAAACAATGTGTTACAGATATTAAGGCCCTTTATTCACGTATTTCTAGTGTTTGAAGCACTTTCTTAGATATTAACCTAGGTTATCATTGTGAATTTCCCGAGTTGGAGTCACTTTCTTCCAGTGTCTCAAGCTCCTTCCTTGTGAATTCCAATTTGGTTCAACAGCGTTTTTTTTTACAAATACACCAGCACTTTAACCATTATTAACACTTGAGAGTCTATCCTACCTTTCACAGCGCTGTGGATACAAATTCTCAGTATTTCAACATTCAGTAGAGATGTTCCGGTGCTAAAACGTATTCCAAGAGTTCTAGAGACACTCTGACACAACCCCCTGGATTGCTGTTTTGAGCTCTGAGAGTTTTCATTTTAACACGGGTGTCATACCGGCTTTTTAAAGGCACATTAAAACACCACTTGGAACACCAGCCTAACGAACATTTTGATTTCATAGTGTTCCCAATACTTCCATACTATTCTATAGCTGTAGGAAAATGAAGTTTTCAGTGTTTCACACAACTCCTTTTCCCAAAAACGCCAACTCCTTTTGATGGGAAAAATAAATGTTAACAGTGTGACACTCGGTTCTCAGCTGTTTGAACAAGATTTCCCAGTGACAAAATTGTGCTGTTCAGATATTCAGTCTATTGGAATATGTATTCCTAGTGTGTGACGCACATTTCTAAATATTTCCCTAGTGTGGAGTTGTAAATTCTCAGTGCTACACTCCAATTTGTGCAGTGATTGAAGCTCATTCATTGTGAATACCCAATGTTACTACACCGTGACCCTAACCCTGTCCCTAACCCTCTAAAGCTAACCCTAAACCTAGCCCTAAACTGAGCCTGAACCCTAGCTAGCCGAAACACTTATCCTAACCCTAATCCTAGCCTGAATGCCAATTCTCTAACCCTAACACGAGCACCAACCTCGATGACGTCATCACTCCCAGCAGGGCCCCTGGCCAAATCATTATCACCTGGGATAACTTGAGCCTGCCCATGTGGCCCCTCCCCCCTTGGTGACGTCATTGCTTCCGGTTTCATGGCCTAACCAGGCTTCTTTCAGAAACGCCAACTCATTGTCCCTGAATTATAAATGTAACCAGTATCTAACTTGGTTCTATGTTCTTTGAACACGATTTCCTGGTCATGAAACAATGTGTTACAGATATTAAGGCCCTTTATTCACGTATTCCTAGTGCTTGAAGCACTTTCTTAGATATTAACCTAGGTTATCATTGTGAATTTCCCGAGTTGGAGTCACTTTCTTCCAGTGTCTCAAGCTCCTTCCTTGTGAATTCCAATTTGGTTCAACAGCGTTTTTTACAAATACACCAGCACTTTAACCATTATTAACACTTGAGAGTCTATCCTACCTTTCACAGGCGCTGTGGATACAAATTCTCAGTATTTCAACATTCAGTAGAGATGTTCCGGTGCTAAAACGTATTCCAAGAGTTCTAGAGACACTCTGACACAACCCCCCCTGGATTGCTGTTTTGAGCTCTGAGAGTTTTCATTTTAACACGGGTGTCATACCGGCTTTTTAAAGGCACATTAAAACACCACTTGGAACACCAGCCTAACGAACATTTTGATTTCATAGTGTTCCCAATACTTCCATACTATTCTATAGCTGTAGGAAAATGAAGTTTTCAGTGTTTCACCAACTCCTTTTCCCAAAAACGCCAACTCCTTTTGATGGGAAAAATAAATGTTAACAGTGTGACACTCGGTTCTCAGCTGTTTGAACAAGATTTCCCAGTGACAAAATTGTGCTGTTCAGATATCCAGTCTATTGGAATATGAATTCCTAGTGTGTGACGCACATTTCTAAATATTTCCCTAGTGTGGAGTTGTAAATTCTCAGTGCTACACTCCAATTTGTGCAGTGATTGAAGCTCATTCATTGTGAATACCCAATGTTACTACACCGTGACCCTAACCCTGTCCCTAACCCTCTAAAGCTAACCCTAAACCTAGCCCTAAACTGAGCCTGAACCCTAGCTAGCCGAAACACTTATCCTAACCCTAATCCTAGCCTGAATGCCAATTCTCTAACCCTAACACGAGCACCAATCTCGATGACGTCATCACTCCCAGCAGGGCCCCTGGCCAAATCATTATCACCTGGGATAACTTGAGCCTGCCCATGTGGCCCCTCCCCCTTGGTGACGTCATTGCTTCCGGTTTCATGGCCTAACCAGGCTTCTTTCAGAAACGCCAACTCATTGTCCCTGAATTATAAATGTAACCAGTATCTAACTTGGTTCTATGTTCTTTGAACACGATTTCCTGGTCATGAAACAATGTGTTACAGATATTAAGGCCCTTTATTCACGTATTCCTAGTGCTTGAAGCACTTTCTTAGATATTAACCTAGGTTATCATTGTGAATTTCCCGAGTTGGAGTCACTTTCTTCCAGTGTCTCAAGCTCCTTCCTTGGGAATTCCAATTTGGTTCAACAGCGTTTTTTACAAATACACCAGCACTTTAACCATTATTAACACTTGAGAGTCTATCCTACCTTTCACAGCGCTGTGGATACAAATTCTCAGTATTTCAACATTCAGTAGAGATGTTCCGGTGCTAAAACGTACTCCAAGAGTTCTAGAGACACACTGACACAACCCCCTCGATTGCTGTTTTGAGCTCTGAGAGTTTTCATTTTAACACAGGTGTCATACCGGCTTTTTAAAGGCACATTAAAACACCACTTGGAACACCAGCCTAACGAACATTTTGATTTCATAGTGTTCTCAATTCTTCCATACTATTCCATAGCTGTAGGAAAATGAAGTTTTCAGTGTTTCACCAACTCCTTTTCCCAAAAACGCCAACTCCTTTTGATGGGAAAAATAAATGTTAACAGTGTGACACTCGGTTCTCAGCTGTTTGAACAAGATTTCCCAGTGACAAAATTGTGCTGTTCAGATATCCAGTCTATTGGAATATGTATTCCTAGTGTGTGACGCACATTTCTAAATATTTCCCTAGTGTGGAGTTGTAAATTCTCAGTGCTACACTCCAATTTGTGCAGTGATTGAAGCTCATTCATTGTGAATACCCAATGTTACTACACCGTGACCCTAACCCTGTCCCTAACCCTCTAAAGCTAACCCTAAACCTAGCCCTAAACTGAGCCTGAACCCTAGCTAGCCGAAAACACTTATCCTAACCCTAATCCTAGCCTGAATGCCAATTCTCTAACCCCTAACACGAGCACCAACCTCGATGACGTCATCACTCCCAGCAGGGCCCCTGGCCAAATCATTATCACCTGGGATAACTTGAGCCTGCCCATGTGGCCCCTCCCCCTTGGTGACGTCATTGCTTCCGGTTTCATGGCCTAACCAGGCTTCTTTCAGAAACGCCAACTCATTGTCCCTGAATTATAAATGTAACCAGTATCTAACTTGGTTCTATGTTCTTTGAACACGATTTCCTTGTCATGAAACAATGTGTTACAGATATTAAGGCCCTTTATTCACGTATTTCTAGTGTTTGAAGCACTTTCTTAGATATTAACCTAGGTTATCATTGTGAATTTCCCGAGTTGGAGTCACTTTCTTCCAGTGTCTCAAGCTCCTTCCTTGTGAATTCCAATTTGGTTCAACAGCGTTTTTTACAAATACACCAGCACTTTTACCATTATTAACACTTGAGAGTCTATCCTACCTTTCACAGCGCTGTGGATACGAATTCTCAGTATTTCAACATTCAGTAGAGATGTTCCGGTGCTAAAACGTACTCCAAGAGTTCTAGAGACACTCTGACACAACCCCCTGGATTGCTGTTTTGAGCTCTGAGAGTTTTCATTTTAACACGGGTGTCAAACCGGCTTTTTAAAGGCACATTAAAACATCACTTGGAACACCAGCCTAACGAACATTTTGATTTCATAGTGTTCCCAATACTTCCATACTATTCTATAGCTGTAGGAAAATGAAGTTTTCAGTGTTTCACCAACTCCTTTTCCTGAAAACGCCAACTCCTTTTGATGGGAAAAATAAATGATAACAGTGTGACACTCGGTTCTCAGCTGTTTGAACAAGATTTCCCAGTGACAAAATTGTGCTGTTCAGATATTTAGTCTATTGGAATATGTATTCCTAGTGTGTGACGCACATTTCTAAATATTTCCCTAGTGTGGAGTGGTAAATTCTCAGTGCTACACTCCAATTTGTGCAGTGATTGAAGCTCATTCATTGTGAATACCCAATGTTACTACACCGTGACCCTAACCCTGTCCCTAACCCTCTAAACCTAACCCTAAACCTAGCCCTAATCTGAGCCTGAACCCTAGCTAGCCGAAAAACTTATCCTAACCCTAATCCGAGCCTGAATGCCAATTCTCTAACCCTAACACAAGCACCAACTCGATGATGTCATCACTCCCAGCAGGGCCCCTGGCCAAATCATTATCACCTGGGATAACTTGAGCCTGCCCATGTGGCCCCTCCCCCTTGGTGACGTCATTGCTTCCGGTTTCATGGCCTAACCAGGCTTCTTTCAGAAACGCCAACTCATTGTCCCTGAATTATAAATGTAACCAGTATCTAACTTGGTTCTATGTTCTTTGAACACGATTTCCTGGTTATGAAACAATGTGTTACAGATATAAAGGCCCTTTTTTCACGTATTCCTAGTGCTTGAAGCACTTTCTTAGATATTAACCTAGGTTATCATTGTGAATTTCCCGAGTTGGAGTCACTTTCTTCCAGTGTCTCAAGCTCCTTCCTTGTGAATTCCAATTTGGTTCAACAGCGTTTTTTTTACAAATACACCAGCACTTTAACCATTATTAACACTTGAGAGTCTATCCTACCTTTCACAGCGCTGTGGATACAAATTCTCAGTATTTCAACATTCAGTAGAGATGTTCCGGTGCTAAAACGTATTCCAAGAGTTCTAGAGACACTCTGACACAACCCCCTGGATTGCTGTTTTGAGCTCTGAGAGTTTTCATTTTAACACGGGTGTCATACCGGCTTTTTAAAGGCACATTAAAACACCACTTGGAACACCAGCCTAACGAACATTTTGATTTCATAGTGTTCCCAATACTTCCATACTATTCTATAGCTGTAGGAAAATGAAGTTTTCAGTGTTTCACCAACTCCTTTTTCCAAAAAACGCCAACTCCTTTTGATGGGAAAAATAAATGTTAACAGTGTGACACTCGGTTCTCAGCTGTTTGAACAAGATTTCCCAGTGACAAAATTGTGCTGTTCAGATATTCAGTCTATTGGAATATGTATTCCTAGTGTGTGACGCACATTTCTAAATATTTCCCTAGTGTGGAGTTGTAAATTCTCAGTGCTACACTCCAATTTGTGCAGTGATTGAAGCTCATTCATTGTGAATACCCAACGTTACTTACTACACCGTGACCCTAACCCTGTCCCTAACCCTCTAAACCTAACCCTAAACCTAGCCCTAAACTGAGCCTGAACCCTAGCTAGCCGAAACACTTATCCTAACCCTAATCCTAGCCTGAATGCCAATTCTCTAACCCTAACACGAGCACCAACCTCGATGACGTCATCACTCCCAGCAGGGCCCCTGGCCAAATCATTATCACCTGGGATAACTTGAGCCTGCCCATGTGGCCCCTCCCCCTTGGTGACGTCATTGCTTCCGGTTTCATGGCCTAACCAGGCTTCTTTCAGAAACGTCAACTCATAGTCCCTGAATTATAAATGTAACCGGTAACTAACTTGGTTCTATGTTCTTTGAACACGATTTCCTTGTCATGAAACAATGTGTTACAGATATTAAGGCCCTTTATTCACGTATTTCTAGTGTTTGAAGCACTTTCTTAGATATTAACCTAGGTTATCATTGTGAATTTCCCGAGTTGGAGTCACTTTCTTCCAGTGTCTCAAGCTCCTTCCTTGTGAATTCCAATTTGGTTCAACAGCGTTTTTTACAAATACACCAGCACTTTAACCATTATTAACACTTGAGAGTCTATCCTACCTTTCACAGCGCTGTGGATACAAATTCTCAGTATTTCAACATTCAGTAGAGTTGTTCCAGTTCTAAAACGTATTCCAAGAGTTCTGGAGACACTCTGACAGAACACTCTGGTCTGTTGTTTTGAGCTCTGAGAGTTTTCGTTTTAACACGGGTGTCATACCGGCTTTTTAAAGGCACATTAAAACACCACTTGGAACACCAGCCTAACGAACATTTTGATTTCATAGTGTTCCCAATACTTCCATACTATTCCATAGCTGTAGGAAAATGAAGTTTTCAGTGTTTCACCAACTCCTTTTCCCAAAAACGCCAACTCCTTTTGATGGGAAAAATAAATGTTAACAGTGTGACACTCGGTTCTCAGCTGTTTGAACAAGATTTCCCAGTGACAAAATTGTGCTGTTCAGATATCCAGTCTATTGGAATATGTATTCCTAGTGTGTGACGCACATTTCTAAATATTTCCCTAGTGTGGAGTTGTAAATTCTCAGTGCTACACTCCAATTTGTGCAGTGATTGAAGCTCATTCATTGTGAATACCCAATGTTACTACACCGTGACCCTAACCCTGTCCCTAAGCCTCTAAACCTAACCCTAAACGTAGCCCTAAACTGAGCCTGAACCCTAGCTAGCCGAAACACTTATCCTAACCCTAATCCTAGCCTGAATGCCAATTCTCTAACCCTAACACGAGCACCAACCTCGATGACGTCATCACTCCCAGCAGGGCCCCTGGCCAAATCATTATCACCTGGGATAACTTGAGCCTGCCCATGTGGCCCCTCCCCCTTGGTGACGTCATTGCTTCCGGTTTCATGGCCTAACCAGGCTTCTTTCAGAAACGCCAACTCATTGTCCCTGAATTATAAATGTAACCAGTATCTAACTTGGTTCTATGTTCTTTGAACACGATTTCCTGGTCATGAAACAATGTGTTACAGATATTAAGGCCCTTTATTCACGTATTCCTAGTGCTTGAAGCACTTTCTTAGATATTAACCTAGGTTATCATTGTGAATTTCCCGAGTTGGAGTCACTTTCTTCCAGTGTCTCAAGCTCCTTCCTTGTGAATTCCAATTTGGTTCAACAGCGTTTTTTACAAATACACCAGCACTTTAACCATTATTAACACTTGAGAGTCTATCCTACCTTTCACAGCGCTGTGGATACAAATTCTCAGTATTTCAACATTCAGTAGAGATGTTCCGGTGCTAAAACGTATTCCAAGAGTTCTAGAGACACTCTGACACAACCCCCTGGATTGCTGTTTTGAGCTCTGAGAGTTTTCATTTTAACACGGGTGTCATACCGGCTTTTTAAAGGCACATTAAAACACCACTTGGAACACCAGCCTAACGAACATTTTGATTTCATAGTGTTCCCAATACTTTCCATACTATTCTATAGCTGTAGGAAAATGAAGTTTTCAGTGTTTCACCAACTCCTTTTTCCAAAATCGCCAACTCCTTTTGATGGGATAAATAAATGTTAACAGTGTGACACTCGGTTCTCAGCTGTTTGAACAAGATTTCCCAGTGACAAAATTGTGCTGTTCAGATATCCAGTCTATTGGAATATGTATTCCTAGTGTGTGACGCACATTTCTAAATATTTCCCTAGTGTGGAGTTGTAAATTCTCAGTGCTACACTCCAATTTGTGCAGTGATTGAAGCTCATTCATTGTGAATACCCAATGTTACTACACCGTGACCCTAACCCTGTCCCTAACCCTCTAAACCTAACCCTAAACCTAGCCCTAAACTGAGCCTGAACCCTAGCTAGCCGAAACACTTATCCTAACCCTAATCCTAGCCTGAATGCCAATTCTCTAACCCTAACACGAGCACCAACCTCGATGACGTCATCACTCCCAGCAGGGGGCCCCTGCCAAAATCATTATCACCTGGGATAACTTGAGCCTGCCCATGTGGCCCCTCCCCCTTGGTGACGTCATTGCTTCCGGTTTCATGGCCTAACCAGGCTTCTTTCAGAAACGCCAACTCATTGTCCCTGAATTATAAATGTAACCAGTATCTAACTTGGTTCTATGTTCTTTGAACACGATTTCCTGGTCATGAAACAATGTGTTACAGATATTAAGGCCCTTTATTCACGTATTCCTAGTGCTTGAAGCACTTTCTTAGATATTAACCTAGGTTATCATTGTGAATTTCCCGAGTTGGAGTCACTTTCTTCCAGTGTCTCAAGCTCCTTCCTTGTGAATTCCAATTTGGTTCAACAGCGTTTTTTACAAATACACCAGCACTTTAACCATTATTAACACTTGAGAGTCTATCCTACCTTTCACAGCGCTGTGGATACAAATTCTCAGTATTTCAACATTCAGTAGAGATGTTCCGGTGCTAAAACGTATTCCAAGAGTTCTAGAGACACTCTGACACAACCCCCTGGATTGCTGTTTTGAGCTCTGAGAGTTTTCATTTTAACACGGGTGTCATACCGGCTTTTTAAAGGCACATTAAAACACCACTTGGAACACCAGCCTAACGAACATTTTGATTTCATAGTGTTCCCAATACTTCCATACTATTCTATAGCTGTAGGAAAATGAAGTTTTCAGTGTTTCACCAACTCCTTTTTCCCAAAAACGCCAACTCCTTTTGATGGGAAAAATAAATGTTAACAGTGTGACACTCGGTTCTCAGCTGTTTGAACAAGATTTCCCAGTGACAAAATTGTGCTGTTCAGATATTCAGTCTATTGGAATATGTATTCCTAGTGTGTGACGCACATTTTCTAAATATTTCCCTAGTGTGGAGTTGTAAATTCTCAGTGCTACACTCCAATTTGTGCAGTGATTGAAGCTCATTCATTGTGAATACCCAATGTTACTACACCGTGACCCTAACCCTGTCCCTAACCCTCTAAAGCCTAACCCTAAACCTAGCCCTAAACTGAGCCTGAACCCTAGCTAGCCGAAACACTTATCCTAACCCTCATCCTAGCCTGAATGCCAATTCTCTAACCCTAACACGAGCACCAACCTCGATGACGTCATCACTCCCAGCAGGGCCCCTGGCCAAATCATTATCACCTGGGATATCTTGAGCCTGCCCATGTGGCCCCTCCCCCTTGGTGACGTCATTGCTTCCGGTTTCATGGCCTAACCAGGCTTCTTTCAGAAACGCCAACTCATTGTCCCTGAATTATAAATGTAACCGGTATCTAACTTGGTTCTATGTTCTTTGAACACGATTTCCTGGTCATGAAACAATGTGTTACAGATATTAAGGCCCTTTATTCACGTATTCCTAGTGCTTGAAGCACTTTCTTAGATATTAACCTAGGTTATCATTGTGAATTTCCCGAGTTGGAGTCACTTTCTTCCAGTGTCTCAAGCTCCTTCCTTGTGAATTCCAATTTGGTTCAACAGCGTTTTTTACAAATACACCAGCACTTTAACCATTATTAACACTTGAGAGTCTATCCTACCTTTCACAGCGCTGTGGATACAAATTCTCAGTATTTCAACATTCAGTAGAGATGTTCCGGTGCTAAAACGTATTCCAAGAGTTCTAGAGACACTCTGACAAAACCCCCTGGATTGCTGTTTTGAGCTCTGAGAGTTTTCATTTTAACACGGGTGTCATACCGGCTTTTTAAAGGCACATTAAAACACCACTTGGAACACCAGCCTAACGAACATTTTGATTTCATAGTGTTCCCAATTCTTCCATACTATTCTATAGCTGTAGGAAAATGAAGTTTTCAGTGTTTCACCAACTCCTTTTTCCAAAATCGCAACTCCTTTTGATGGGATAAATAAATGTTAACAGTGTGACACTCGGTTCTCAGCTGTTTGAACAAGATTTCCCAGTGACAAAATTGTGCTGTTCAGATATTCAGTCTATTGGAATATGTATTCCTAGTGTGTGACGCACATTTCTAAATATTTCCCTAGTGTGGAGTTGTAAATTCTCAGTGCTACACTCCAATTTGTGCAGTGATTGAAGCTCATTCATTGTGAATACCCAATGTTACTACACCGTGACCCTAACCCCTGTCCCTAACCCTCTAAACCTAACCCTAAACCTAGCCCTAAACTGAGCCTGAACCCTAGCTAGCCGAAACACTTATCCTAACCCTAATCCTAGCCTGAATGCCAATTCTCTAACCCTAACACGAGCACCAACCTCGATGACGTCATCACTCCCAGCAGGGCCCCTGGCCAAATCATTATCACCTGGGATAACTTGAGCCTGCCCATGTGGCCCCTCCCCCTTGGTGACGTCATTGCTTCCGGTTTCATGGCCTAACCAGGCTTCTTTCAGAAACGCCAACTCATTGTCCCTGAATTATAAATGTAACCAGTATCTAACTTGGTTCTATGTTCTTTGAACACGATTTCCTTGTCATGAAACAATGTGTTTACAGATATTAAGGCCCTTTATTCACGTATTCCTAGTGCTTGAAGCACTTTCTTAGATATTAACCTAGGTTATCATTGTGAATTTCCCGAGTTGGAGTCACTTTCTTCCAGTGTCTCAAGCTCCTTCCTTGTGAATTCCAATTTGGTTCAACAGCGTTTTTTTTACAAATACACCAGCACTTTAACCATTATTAACACTTGAGAGTCTATCCTACCTTTCACAGCGCTGTGGATACAAATTCTCAGTATTTCAACATTCAGTAGAGATGTTCCGGTGCTAAAACGTATTCCAAGAGTTCTAGAGACACTCTGACACAACCCCCTGGATTGCTGTTTTGAGCTCTGAGAGTTTTCATTTTAACACGGGTGTCATACCGGCTTTTTAAAGGCACATTAAAACACCACTTGGAACACCAGCCTAACGAACATTTTGATTTCATAGTGTTCCCAATACTTCCATACTATTCTATAGCTGTAGGAAAATGAAGTTTTCAGTGTTTCACCAACTCCTTTTCCCAAAAACGCCAACTCCTTTTGATGGGAAAAAATAAATGTTAACAGTGTGACACTCGGTTCTCAGCTGTTTGAACAAGATTTCCCAGTGACAAAATTGTGCTGTTCAGATATTCAGTCTATTGGAATATGTATTCCTAGTGTGTGACGCACATTTTCTAAATATTTCCCTAGTGTGGAGTTGTAAATTCTCAGTGCTACACTCCAATTTGTGCAGTGATTGAAGCTCATTCATTGTGAATACCCAATGTTACTACACCGTGACCCTAACCCTGTCCCTAAACCTCTAAACCTAACCCTAAACCTAGCCCTAAACTGAGCCTGAACCCTAGCTAGCCGAAACACTTATCCTAACCCTAATCCTAGCCTGAATGCCAATTCTCTAACCCTAACACGAGCACCAACCTCGATGACGTCATCACTCCCAGCAGGGCCCCTGGCCAAATCATTATCACCTGGGATAACTTGAGCCTGCCCATGTGGCCCCTCCCCCTTGGTGACGTCATTGCTTCCGGTTTCATGGCCTAACCAGGCTTCTTTCAGAAACGCCAACTCATTGTCCCTGAATTATAAATGTAACCAGTATCTAACTTGGTTCTATGTTCTTTGAACACGATTTCCTGGTCATGAAACAATGTGTTACAGATATTAAGGCCCTTTATTCACGTATTCCTAGTGCTTGAAGCACTTTCTTAGATATTAACCTAGGTTATCATTGTGAATTTCCCGAGTTGGAGTCACTTTCTTCCAGTGTCTCAAGCTCCTTCCTTGTGAATTCCAATTTGGTTCAACAGCGTTTTTTACAAATACACCAGCACTTTAACCATTATTAACACTTGAGAGTCTATCCTACCTTTCACAGCGCTGTGGATACAAATTCTCAGTATTTCAACATTCAGTAGAGATGTTCCGGTGCTAAAACGTATTCCAAGAGTTCTAGAGACACTCTGACACAACCCCCTGGATTGCTGTTTTGAGCTCTGAGAGTTTTCATTTTAACACGGGTGTCATACCGGCTTTTTAAAGGCACATTAAAACACCACTTGGAACACCAGCCTAACGAACATTTTGATTTTTCATAGTGTTCCCAATACTTCCATACTATTCTATATAGCTGTAGGAAAATGAAGTTTTCAGTGTTTCACCAACTCCTTTTTTCCAAAAAAACGCCAACTCCTTTTGATGGGAAAAATAAATGTTAACAGTGTGACACTCGGTTCTCAGCTGTTTGAACAAGATTTCCCAGTGACAAAATTGTGCTGTTCAGATATTCCAGTCTATTGGAATATGTATTCCTAGTGTGTGACGCACATTTTTCTAAATATTTCCCTAGTGTGGAGTTGTAAATTCTCAGTGCTACACTCCAATTTGTGCAGTGATTGAAGCTCATTCATTGTGAATACCCAATGTTACTACACCGTGACCCTAACCCTGTCCCTAACCCTCTAAAAACTAACCCTAAACCTAGCCCTAAACTGAGCCTGAACCCTAGCTAGCCGAAACACTTATCCTAACCCTAATCCTAGCCTGAATGCCAATTCTCTAACCCTAACACGAGCACCAACCTCGATGACGTCATCACTCCCAGCAGGGCCCCTGGCCAAATCATTATCACCTGGGATAACTTGAGCCTGCCCATGTGGCCCCTCCCCCTTGGTGACGTCATTGCTTCCGGTTTCATGGCCTAACCAGGCTTCTTTCAGAAACGCCAACTCATTGTCCCTGAATTATAAATGTAACCGTATCTAACTTGGTTCTATGTTCTTTGAACACGATTTCCTGGTCATGAAACAATGTGTTACAGATATTAAGGCCCTTTATTCACGTATTCCTAGTGCTTGAAGCACTTTCTTAGATATTAACCTAGGTTATCATTGTGAATTTCCCGAGTTGGAGTCACTTTCTTCCAGTGTCTCAAGCTCCTTCCTTGTGAATTCCAATTTGGTTCAACAGCGTTTTTTTTACAAATACACCAGCACTTTTACCATTATTAACACTTGAGAGTCTATCCTACCTTTCACAGCGCTGTGGATACAAATTCTCAGTATTTCAACATTCAGTAGAGATGTTCCGGTGCTAAAACGTATTCCAAGAGTTCTAGAGACACTCTGACACAACCCCCTGGATTGCTGTTTTTGAGCTCTGAGAGTTTTCATTTTAACACACGGGTGTCATACCGGCTTTTTAAAGGCACATTAAAACACCACTTGGAACACCAGCCTAACGAACATTTTGATTTCATAGTGCTCCCAATACTTCCATACTATTCTATAGCTGTAGGAAAATGAAGTTTTCAGTGTTTCACCAACTCCTTTTCCCGAAAACGCCAACTCCTTTTGATGGGAAAAATAAATGTTAACAGTGTGACACTCGGTTCTCAGCTGTTTGAACAAGATTTCCCAGTGACAAAATTGTGCTGTTCAGATATTCAGTCTATTGGAATATGTATTCCTAGTGTGTGACACACATTTCTAAATATTTCCCTAGTGTGGAGTTGTAAATTCTCAGTGCTACACTCCAATTTGTGCAGTGATTGAAGCTCATTCATTGTGAATACCCAATTTTACTACACCGTGACCCTAACCCTGTCCCTAACCCTCTAAACGTAACCGTAAACCTAGCCCTAAACTGAGCCTGAACCCTAGCTAGCCGAAACACTTATCCTAACCCTAATCCTAGCCTGAACGCCAATTCTCTAACCCTAACACGAGCACTGACCTCGATGACGACATCACTCCCAGCTGGGCCCCTGGCCAAATCACCATCACCTGAGATCACTTGAGCCTGCCCACGTGGCCCCTCCCCCTTGGTGACGTCACCGCTTTCGGTTTCGTGGCCTAACCAGTCTTCTTTCAGAAACGCCTATTCATTGTCCCTGAATTATAAATGTAACCAGTATCTAACTTGGTTCTATGTTCTTTGAACACGATTTCCTGGTCATGAAACAATGTGTTACAGATATGAAGGCCCTTTATTCACGTATTCCTAGTGCTTGAAGCACTTTCTTATATATTCAACCTAGGTTATCATTGTGAATTTCCCGAGTTGGAGTCACTTTCTTCCAGTGTCTCAAGCTTCTTCATTGTGAATTCCAATTTGGTTAAACAGCGTTTTTTGTTACAAATACACCAGCACTTTAACCATTATTAACACTTGAGAGTCTATCCTACCTTTCACAGCGCTGTGGATACAAATTCTCAGTATTTCAAAATTCAGTAGAGATGTTTGGGTTGCTAAAACGTATTCCAAGAGTTCTAGAGACACTCTGACACAACCCCCTGGATTGCTGTTTTGAGCTCTGAGAGTTTTTCATTTTAACACGGGTGTCATACCGGCTTTTTAAAGGCACATTAAAACACTACTTGGAACACCAGCCTAACGAACATTTTGATTTCATAGTGTTCCCAATACTTTCATACTGTTCTATAGCTGTAGGAAAATGAATTTTTCAGTGTTTCACCAACTCCTTTTTCCGGAAAACGCCAACTCCTTTTGATGGGAAAAATAAATGTAAACAGTGTGACACTCGGTTCTCAGCTGTTTGAACAAGATTTCCCAGTGACAAAATTGTGCTGTTCAGATATTCCAGTCTATTGGAATATGTATTCTTGTGTGTGACGCACATTTCTAAATATTTCCCTAGTGTGGAGTTGTGTGAATTCTCAGTGCTACACTCCAATTTGTGCAGTGATTGAAGCTCATTCATTGTGAATACCCAATGTTACTACACCGTGACCCTAACCCTGTCCCTAACCCTCTAAACCTAACCCTAAACCGAGCCCTAAACTGAGCCTGAACCCTAGCTAGCCGAAACCCTTATCCTAACCCTAACCCTAGCCCGAACACCATTTCTCTAACCCTAACACCAGAACTAACCTCGATGACGTCATCACTCCCAGCTGGTCCCCTGGCCAAATCACCATCACCTGAGATCACTTGAGCCTGCCCACGTGGCCCCTCCCCCTTGGTGACGTCATCACTTCCGGGTTCATGGCCCTAACCAGGTTTCTCTCAAAAACGCCAACTCATTGTCCCTGAATTATAAATGTAACAAGTATCAAACTCGGTTCTATGTTCTTTGAACACGATTTCCTTGTCATGAAACAATGTGTTACAGATATGAAGGCCCTTTATTCACGTATTCCTAGTGCTTGAAGCACTTTCTTAGATATTAACCTAGGTTATCATTGTGAATTTCCCGAGTTGGAGTCACTTTCTTCCAGTGTCTCAAGCTCCTTCATTGTGAATTCCAATTTGGTTCAACAGCGTTTTTTACAAAATACACCAGCACTTTTACCATTATTAACACTTGAGAGTCTATCCTACCTTTCACAGCGCTGTGGATACAAATTCTCAGTATTTCAACATTCAGTAGAGATGTTCCGGTGCTAAAACGTATTCCAAGAGTTCTAGAGACACTCTGACACAAACCCCCTGGATTGCTGTTTTGAGCTCTGAGAGTTTTCATTTTAACACGGGTGTCATACCCGGCTTTTTAAAGGCACATTAAAACACACACTTGGAACACCAGCCTAACGAACATTTTGATTTCATAGTGTTCCCAATACTTCCATACTATTCTATAGCTGTAGGAAAATGAAGTTTTCAGTGTTTCACCAACTCCTTTTCCCGAAAACGCCAACTCCTTTTGATGGGAAAAATAAATGTTAACAGTGTGACACTCGGTTCTCAGCTGTTTGAACAAGATTTCCCAGTGACAGAATTGTGCTGTTCAGATATTCAGTCTATTGGAATATGTATTCCTAGTGTGTGATGCACTTTTCTAAATATTTCCCTAGTGTGGAGTTGTAAATTCTCAGTGCTACACTCCAATTTGTGCAGTGATTGAAGCTCATTCATTGTGAATACCCAATTTTACTACACCGTGACCCTAACCCTGTCCCTAACCCTCTAAACGTAACCGTAAACCTAGCCCTAAACTGAGCCTGAACCCTAGCTAGCCGAAACACTTATCCTAACCCTAATCCTAGCCTGAACGCCAATTCTCTAACCCTAACACGAGCACTGACCTCGATGACGACATCACTCCCAGCAGGTCCCCTGGCCAAAACATTATCACCTGGGATAACTTGAGCCTGCCCACGTGGCCCCTCCCCCTTGGTGACGTCATCGCTTCCGGTTTCATGGCCTAACCAGTCTTCTTTCAGAAACGCCTATTCATTGTCCCTGAATTATAAATGTAACCAGTATCTAACTCGGTTCGATGTTCTTTGAACGTGATTTCCTTGTCATGAAACAATGTGTTACAGGTATGAAGGCCCTTTATTCACGTATTCCTCGTGTTTGAAGCACTTTCTTATACATTCACCTAGGTTATCATTGTGAATTTCCCGAGTAGGAGTCACTTCCTTCCAGTTCCTCAAGCTTCTTCATTGTGAATTCCAATTTGGTTAAACAGCGTTTTTTGTTACAAATATACCAGCACTTTAACCATTATTACCACTTGAAAGTCTATCCTACCTTTCACAGCGCTTTGGAAACATATTCCCAGTATTTCAAAATTCAGTACAGATGTTTGGGTTCTAAAACGTATTCCAAGAGTTCTAGAGACACTTGACACATCCCACAGGTCGGTTGCTTTGAGCTCTGAGAGTTTTCATGTTAACATGGGTGTCATACCGGCTTTTTAAAGGTGCATTAAAACACTACTTGGAACACTAGCCTAACTACCATTTTCATTTCTTAGTGTTCTCAATACTTTCATACTGTTCTATAGCTCTGGGAAAATGAATTTTTCAGTGTTTCACCAACTCCTTTTGCCGGAAACACCAACTGCTTTTGATGGGAAAAGTAAATGTAAACAGTGTCACACTCGGTTCTCAGCTGTTTGAACAAGATTTCCCATGACAAAATTGTGCTGTTCAGATATTCAGACGATTGGAACATGTATTCTTGTGTATGAAGCACATTTCTAAATATTTCCCTAGTCTGGAGTTGTGAATTCTCAGTGCGACACTCCCATTTGTCCAGGGCTTGAAGCTCATTCATTGTGAATTCCCAAGCTTACTACACCGTGACCCTAAACATGTACCTAGACTTCAAACCCTAACCCTATCCCGACCCCTAACCTGCGCCTGAACCCTAGCTAGCCCGAACCCTTATCCTAACCCTAACCCTAGCCCGAACACCAATTCTCTAACCCTAACACCAGAACTAACCTTGATGACGTCATCACTCCCAGCTGGTCCCCTGGCCAAATCACCATCACCTGGGATCACTTGAGCCTGCCCACGTGGCCCCTCCCCCTTGGTGACGTCATCACTCCCGGTTTCATGGCCTAACCAGGTTTCTCTCAAAAACGCCAACTCATTGTCTCTGAAGTGTAAATGTAACAAGTATCAAACTCGGTTCTATGTTCTTTGAACACGATCTCCGTGTCATGAAACAATGTGTTACAGATATGAAGGCCCTTTATTCACGTATTCCTAGTGCTTGAAGCACTTTCGTAGATATTAACCTAGGTTATCATTGTGAATTTCCCGAGTTGGAGTCACTTTCTTCCAGTGCCTCAAGCTCCTTCATTGTGAATTCCAATTTGGTTCAACAGCGTTTTTTGTTACAAATACACCAGCACTTTTACCATTATTAACACTTGAGAGTCTATCCTACCTTTCACAGCGCTGTGGATACAAATTCTCAGTATTTCAACATTCAGTAGAGATGTTCCGGTGCTAAAACGTATTCCAAGAGTTCTAGAGACACTCTGACACAACCCCCTGGATTGCTGTTTTGAGCTCTGAGAGTTTTCATTTTAACACGGGTGTCATACCGGCTTTTTAAAGGCACATTAAAACACCACTTGGAACACCAGCCTAACGAACATTTTGATTTCATAGTGCTCCCAATACTTCCATACTATTCTATAGCTGTAGGAAAATGAAGTTTTCAGTGTTTCACCAACTCCTTTTCCCGAAAACGCCAACTCCTTTTGATGG